>UZAN01039669.1:88596-126234 GCA_900618425.1 Echinostoma caproni
CTCTGGCCCACCCCCTATACACCCCATATTCCGAGTGGTCCCAACGGTCGGATGACCTAACAATTATGCGATCATTGAGAATTTCATATCCGGTCCCAAGATGAACTTAGCCCTAGATAACCCATGAGGTTATTTTCCCTTTCCCGAAACATTTGTTTACGTGTTTTATGATTGAATACTGATTTATATATAAACAGCGTAATATTTATTGTGATGTATTTGGCATGACTACAAATCACTGAAAACGAGCTTGTTCGCCACTCTTTGTTCTATTTGAAAATGTGCTCTGTGGGACTGTTTAGACAATGTCAAATATATCTAACTTCGTTTAACTCCCAGGTAGTTCACGCCAGCGATTAATGTGTCAACTTTCACGCCATTATTCTAATTACCGGGACAGAGCGGAGCTTACATATTTCAATTGTTTGTCATAATTATGTTTTATTATTATATAAATACTATAATTACTATAAATGCTGCCATCAAAATAATCCTGTCAAACCTCCACTTTCCCTTTGAACACGCTGAAGATGATCGTGCTGATTGCATTACAGATCGATCCACAAATTGTTCTCTTCATAGAGTAACTTCCAGATATGTTTATCGCCTAAACAGTAATTTCAAATGGGAATTCGTCGTGTATATAGCAAATGAAGCGTGAACTGAAAAGCTCGGAAGCACTGGACAGCTGTTTCGACCTGGTTGGGTCTCGTCAGCGGTGCGAATCTATCGACCTGACTGGGGATCGAACCCGGGACTTCATGGGCAGAACGCAAGCGTGCTCTACCCACTACGCCACCGAGCAGCTGATCAGACCGTTTTTCATTTTCCATTTACNACAACCCATCTTTGAAAGTTCGTTGCGGGCCACAGACCCTGCTCAACTCAGCACCAGCCTCCGGGGTTATGACTCGGTTGGAAACATTCACAACCTGACTGAATATTTCATGTGAGTAATGGAGGATTTGGTTAAATTTCAAATGTGAATTCGTCGTGTATATAGCATTTGAAATTTAACAAAATCCTCCATTACTCACATGAAATAATCAGTAATTCCCCGACGAACATAGACAAACAAACTACACTAGTTGACATCTGCTTTGTCATCCGGACAACATTTTTTATGAGATGTTTCAATTGTTTTGTTCAATGTCACTTTAAGGACTGTTTTGTGTCTGATAAAACTATTCTGTCCTGAAACGAATTGCGTTCTTCAGAGGTATTTTTAGCCGATTGGTGCGGAAAACGATTCGCAAGATATGTTGGTCAATTGCCTGATTCGATTGAGCTAAATTTAGTGAGACATGCTCTGTCAATTCGTCCGGCCCCCGCAGCTGTTTCCAGCATGGAACAACACCAGTATGTGTGTATTCTCTTCTGTATAGACCCATGCCAATTGCTTGGTAATGTTTATTTCTTTGCATTTTTGTTCCTGAAACTTTTCACTGTGATCAAATTTATAAAATATATACAAAATGGGATCAGTTCAAGAACAGGAACTGAAAGAAAACCAATTGTCCAAGAAAATTACCTTTTTTTCGATTACTTTCCATCTTTTTCATCCCGGGAGTTCGTCGACCGTAGCTCACGCCTAATTGAATTTGGTTTTCAGAGTTTATTGAACATGATGTCATTGCTAGCTCAGGAATTTATTTTCAATTGGTGAAAATGTTTTGGTGACGGTGACATAAAATTGTCTTCTTGTAGTGAACAAGTGTCGATTATTGATGTAATTAAAGACAATTACTTACTGCAAATACACTATTCCGTTCTTTCTTTCAGACATTGTGTTCACACCCAATCGTAATGCACAATCATCAGAGATTCGACAGGGTTCAACTTGGGGCTTCAAACATCTGCAATTCATCTGCTCTACGTGATGCATACATGGTTTTGATGAGTCACTCTTGCATATACCAAACGACTGAGGAATTGGAGCCGTTCCTTGTATTCCCTAAATACTGAAATAGAAAGGAAGAGTGATAACCAAGTGATAACTAACCCGTCACGGAGAGCGCAGTTTGTTGTTCACGCACGCTGCTTTGCGTTACTCATGCCCGGCTATTGCTTGGCCAATAATCAGCTTAATCCGTCATCATGCATCTGCGTCAGTTCCGCCATTGTTTCACTTTTCAATATGATTAGCCGGAAAAAAGTGATGTAACGATATTTTTGTTGCTCGAGTATTTCTCCCGCCTCGTTCAAGTTTCGGTATTGCTGATGTATTACCGACAGCGTGTTTAATTTGTCCCTTGTTTTATTACACTCCAGTGTATGATGAACTGCAAACGGGGTGAACTCCATAGTCACGACAACCTGCTGTTCAGTGATGATAACCGCAACCTAAACCCCGGGGTTTGGAGTGGCGAATCATGTCAGGCGTGGTATAGAACCGTGTGACAGTAAAGCTGCCTACAAACGACTGGTGAATGGGGGTAGGAATTGCGGGAAACAAGTTTTCGATTGTGAAGATAAATCTAAGACACGATTTTATTCCATAATTATTTGGTTGCAAAAGTGGATAAATGCATAACGAAGGGGGCGGGGGTGGGGTGGGGCAATCGATTTTTATAAATTAAATATAATCAGCTATTGTTACTGTCTCCCGTCAAGCTAGTGGACGTTCCACGTAGTCGTGTATCCCCCCCTCCCGCTGGAGTGCACCATCTATTCACAATTATCTGGGCAATCTGAGCCGGTTGTATTCCCATGCACCAAATCAAATTGCTTGGCAACTAGCATATAGAAGAAGCGGTGCGATTGCGTTTATTCTTATTCCGAACGTTGTTTTCAACCCTATCTTTGGAAAATCACATACGAAAAAGCGGGTCATTTCCTGGAGTTATTTGCCGCTCGAATGAGTTGATTCGACCTCTACTGCTGCATTAAAACCGCATTAGTGTCGGAACAAATGAATTCGGGTCACCCACATGCAAAGTGGGGACCAATTATATTGCACAATGCTTAGCTTTTTGGTTACATTTCTGTCCTTCGTAAAGACCGAAATGTAACTGGTCATATTCATATTGTATTGTGATGGTATCATTAAAATTCACTGAAGATGAGCTTGATTGCCAATTAGGAGTACTCATCACCTGTTCTGTGAGACTGTGTAATCTTTATAAATTCCGACCCAAACCGAAAGAAGACACATATAGCCAGATGCCAACAATAAGTGTGCGTCATTAGAACTGCAGATGAATTGATACACAGCGTGTGAAACAGGGGCATTTATTTAACCCGATTTAGATTCATCCAAACCAATTCCACAAGTAAGGGTAACAAGTCTCAATTGAACAACTGAAAGTGTACGGCTTAGACTTGTCTAAAATGTTTTGTCGCTCATTATTAAAACGATGGTCATGTTTGAAAGGTAGCATCAAATAGCGAGTTTTCTCGCCAATCCGGAAATGGGCTGCTTCTTCGAGATTGTTCACTAAAACAGCAGCCACGAAACGTTAACAGAAACCACAGGATGACCATCTTGGTGACTCTAATCCAAATTGATGCATGCCATGAGATGCAAATCAGCTGCATTGCTCGTATTGATTCCCTAATCCCAAATGCCGGTTTTCTGTGTAAGTGTGGGTGGCCATACGGAGCGCATGGAAACGTGGCACAAACACTGTCTGATACAGGTTTACGCGTGCATTACGAACCTCGGGTGAATCAGCACAGTTCATATGCATAGGTATGATTCATAATTTCCCCGTGGTAAATCTCCCATCATTTCTGCTGATGTCTTGCGATCTATGGTCACCAAGACGTTTGTTGGTTCCACCTGTGGTTTGAGCAGGCCCAAATGACCAATGGTAGGTGGAGAATAGTTATTCATACGATCCTGTGGTGAAAATCATTATTACCATCCGTTTTCTTGTCTCTGAAACCTCTCTACGGATCGTAGACCTGGTCGCCTTGCTTGAGTTAAATGAATCGGTGCCATTATATCCCTGCGATCACCGACTGTTCACACATCCGCAAAGATTGGTCTCGAACTGTTGCACAACACTTGGACATGCACAATCAACGTGAGTGGAAGTAGAGTTGAATGCTGAATCGATTTCATCGACCAGATGTGTAGTACCGTTTGATTAACACGTAGGTATGTTGCAACTTATGGGGACAACTTAGAGAGAGAGAGATTGTTGTCACTAGAGTTATATCATGCTCGTGGGCAACATCCGTTGTGGTGGTGATAAAAAGCGGCAGCCAAAGATCACAGATTTGCGAGGGATAGTAATTCATGCTAAGTACTCAGCTAAAGGAAGGGTGCGGTTGTCGCCATGATTTTCAACGGATCTACACGTTGCTAAAACGGTCTTACTGGTCTGGTCAAGGAAATCGGTTCATCATTCAACTCCCAATCACGCAGATTGGATGTACATGTTTCGGACGTTGCGCAAAATTTCACAGTCAATCCTTGAGGGTGTGTGTGAATTGTCGAAGGATTGCGCAAATACAAGAAACAATGAATAATTCAACTCATGCAAGGCGGACAGATCCAAGATCCGCGGTGGCTTTCAAACACAAGAAAACTGATTGTGATAAGGATGTTTGCTCCTGATCCCATCATACTTCAAGTACTCATGGATATTTGGCCTCTTTGGCCTCTTTTTCGCAAGTGTTTTTCCATTCCATCAATGTATGAATATAATAGCTATTTGTCTCCGCAAATAGCATTTATAAAATGTGTATCACATGGTCGATACTATTTGAAGTATTTTTCGGTTGTTATAGTCTTGTTGTCCGTCGTTATCCATCTCCATGGTGTATTGAGACGGTTGCGTAAGATCCCCTAGTTTGAATCGTTTCACTTAAGTAGTAATGAAGCACTGCATCAAACTTCAAGCTTTTTAATACTAAGTAGTTTGATTTTTCGAGAAATAATTACATCCTCAAGTGATGCCTACACCGATTGTGCACTGCTTTGGTCCCGTCACCAAGGCTCACATTCACATGACTGTGGAATCCTTTTTAGACATTTTTGCATCCTAGTGCTTAGTTCAGCTCGACTGATGTGTAGTGTGTGATCCGCTGATAAACGGGATTAGCCTACTGTTGTTGTGGGCTCATTATTGATTTACATATCTTCAAACAATAAACTGTCAAGGCTGGCTACACAGAACCTGCAGTTTAGTGCAAAAAATACAACGGTTTTGATTTTGCCTGTGATCTTTACCACATCTGCATAAATCAACATTGTGTATATGACGAAGTAGACAAGAACACTTTGATTCTCACCGTTTAGATCTTATTATGATAGCATACAAACAATCAAGATAATCATTCTGTTAAACAAACAACACAATACGGGAAACTAATTGCCATGAAAAACCACAAATTTCCAATGGAGAGAAAATCGAATACGGTCGTACTGATGCTATGATGTGTGTATACATCGACCCACGAATTTGTTTCAAAAAAACCTCACTTCCAGGTTTGCTTATCACTCAGCCGGATCAGCCAGCCTGTAACGAACATAAACAAACCATGCCGTTTGACGTGTGCCTGTGTGCGTGTGTGTTATGTGTCGTTCAGACAGCGCGCTTTTTCAAAGGCATTTCGTTTGTTTTGTTCGATGTCAAGGAACACAGTTCCTCGGATATGTTTGTCTGGTTTTTGTCCCACGTCAGTCCGTGCTCCTCATTCCACAATTTATCGGGTATGCTCAAAATGCATTCGGCTCTGGGTGAAAACAAATCCAGACGGCTATATCAGCACAGGGTGTTTCAACGGAAGTATACGAAGTTAGGTTCTGCTGCCCTGATAAAATCATCAGCCAAAATGACCATCAACTGCGTGTCACTTCTCATAGGAGCCATGTAAACGACGATTACCATGGTAATCGAGTTAGATCTAACCGCGCAAAGTTTGCACCAGTTATCAGACATCTGATCGACATTCAGCTGCCTGAGACCCAGTAGCCGCGAAAAAAGGAGGCAGTTCGAATCCATGGGCTAAAAATCCTACTGTCAAGCTTTCGTCTCAGATAGCATAAATATTAAGGCCCATCGCTCGGGTAGAAAAGAATTCGCAATTTTAAATATAATGCAGGCACATTATAAATGACAGGCAGTGTTTTCATGAAAATACATTTGTCGATCGCATTTGAAATTTGAACTTGATAAGCATCAATTTGTCAAGTTGAAAGACAGATAGATGAGTGTCCAACTAACAGGGCACTGGATCGATAAAATTAATTAGCTGGAGACACGGGATAAATGATTTCTCTACTAGCTGCATTGGTTGTATGAAGCTTACAGACTATGTTTTCAAGAAATCAGCCATCATACAATGTTTTTTCAGGTCCAGTCTGACTGGGTCTTCTTGTTTTAGGTGAGGATACATGGGTAACTACGCGAAAAGGATGGTGACACTAATGATTTATTGAGCAAACCGAACCCGTCCCAGTCTGGTTCCAGGAAACATTGATTGCAGAATTAGGAAATAGGATGTGACCGTTGACACTGATAAAAGCTCACTTAGACCATCATACAACAACAGTTATTGAAAATGAAGCGTTATCAGACGCATTCGAAATTCTATGTNTCAAATAGCATTAGTCTTCTCCAGTTCACAAAAGAACTCATCATTCCAGAATGTCTTACCCAAATGTGTGAACTGTCAGTAGAATTGAAATCTGGTACTACGTTGGTATCTTGTTTTAATTACACGCTAGTTTGTGACGAACAGCAGTCGAAGTGGACCCCATAGTCATGAAGACCTGCCGTTCAGTGATGATAACCGGCAACCTAAACCCCGGGGTTTAGAGTGGTGAACCATATAAGGCCCCACTAGGTCAGGCGTGGTATAGAACCGGGTGACAACAAAACTGCCTACCACCAAAGTTTGGTGACGGTGGAGGGGCTCGAACCGCGGATAACAGTGTCTAAAGCACGACGGTGACAGTTAAACTATTGTGCCACCCCTACGCATGTTTTTTGAGTGACGGTGAACGAAATCCCTCTCTCTCTCTGATTAAGATCCGACATCTATTGACCGTATATCCGTGATTTCTTACACTTTAGAAAGCACGTGTGTATTGACACATCGATATGATCCGCGATACATTTTATAACTCTTTTTTTGGCTTATCTATAAAACATGAATTCTATTTGATTCTAGGGCAGAAAGCAGACAGGCTGATTGGTGGATTCCAAATGAATTCCTTAGGGGTTTGAACCGTGTAACGAAATCAGATTCTCCGGGATGATAGCTTAACTTGGCTGGTTATTTGTGACAAAGCTTAGACCACGTCCACATTTTGGGTAGGGTCTCACTTAGGACTTTGAATCTCCCACAATCAACAGACGGACCAATACCAACCGAACATCTTACACAAAACAGAGATTCGACCGACTATATTTGAACAATTGGCAGCCAAAAATGAGTATTTAGGATCGTCATAATTCCTACTGTCCTGCATCTCACTCCCTGTGACTGGTAGCACTACAATCCTGTGCCATCACAACTCAATGCATTGGATGATTTTTGTTATGGCAATTGAATCGCCGATTGGTGCGATTGGAATTAACTTTAGTTAAATAGTCTGACGGATTTAACCCGCGAATCGATTCAACTATACCTAATTCTATCAGATTTCGAAATTCACACAAAACACATTTCTTCCAAATGGTAAGTTGGTCTTGAAGGCACCTCTCCGATCTAAATGTTCGTTCAATCACTACTTTTTATAAAGACACGTTCTTTAACCCCGCAAATCGTGGATTTTTCACTTGTTCTCTTTTCCCGGATTCTTGTTCATACCTGTCTGATTTGCAAACGAGAATTTTGGCTGAATCTACATGTTGCTGATGTCTATCGTTGACTTCATTCTGAACCCCGCAGAACAGAGTCTACTGTGGCATGAAAACCGGTGGTATGGTCACTTACGTCAACAATTCGTGGTGCTGAAAGTCACATTTTATCTACTCGTACAAAGGTACCACTATTGACTGTTTACCTCTTCAGTATTATCCCAAATTCTCCCGACTAAGAATTATCTTCAAATCAAATATGTTTATTGCACACCAAACACTATCTAGACTTTCTCTGAATCCTTTTTACCTGTACACATGCACTGCCCAAAAATAACGTGCACAATATTGTGGGTGATTTTTATCATTTTTCGACGAGATTCTCACTGCTTTCGATCTAACCGATTTGCGCGTTTTACCGATCAGAGGTAACTTTGTTTTGGATAGGATTATGACAAAACACTCTGAGTTCATTGTCTTCCAGCTGCGTGCATCCGTCTCAATCAGGGATCATTGTATGCTGCTTCTAAGGTCTAACACATATTCCCCGTGCAGCCTGTCATTCGTCCAGGCAAACCAACCAAATTAATATCAGTCTTCCTAATACATCACGTAAACGCCTTTGTCTTCTCCAAAGATCTCTGTCTCATGCAGCTTCCTGGTTCTCTTTTGAGCCTTTATTGGGCCACAATCAATTCCGTTTTTGACATGTGTTGTTCTCTTTGGAAACTCTATTTGTTTCCAATTTTCGTACTGCCTCTCCAGAACTCAAAATGTTAGGGAGATAAAAGAAACATTTAGATAAATTTCTGAACTTATCAGTGCTCAGATACATTTCCACATTGATAGAAAAAAAGCAAGCACATCGACTGCTTGCGTGCAAAGCAAACCTCATAGAGCCACAACAGGCGATATCTATGAAAAGGATTTCTGATAATATGTAAAAAGAAGTCCAGAGGAACTGTTGGTGTTTTTGGAGTATAAAGCGTGCATTTCCACATTCGACCAACTAACCTTCCGTCTCAAGAATCCCGTAAGATGCTGCCAATATAACTCAGTTATTGAGAAAAGCAGTGATTGGACTCCTTCAAACGACTTAAGAATGTACTGGTATCGGTTTCAATGGCATATCATCATTCCTTTTAACGCATAGTGCGTTTGCTCTTGCAAACGCCTTTGCTTCTTTCTACAATACATATTTAAACACGTATCTCATTCCTGATTGTTGCAAACACTCAAAAATCATTCTCTTTTCAAAACCGCTTAGATTACTAGTTGAGTCAAGTACAGAAGCGGTTTTAACTCGCCCCATGAGGATGAACATTCGGCTACTGCTCAATCACCCTTCCGTGAAAATGGCATCCATATACAAGCACATTAAGCCAATTCAGCAAAGTTTTTGAATAAGGATTTCAATGACAAGATCGGTTTCATTAATAAATGCTGCCAATTACGGGTTTTGGGAGGATTTGTATGTTGTGGTGCGTCCTGCTATATGTTTATACTTGGGGCGATGCTAGATGTAGAGATACATTTACTAAGATGAGAGTAGACAGCGTGATATGAGTAGTGTTCTGGTAGAAAAATTCTAGCAAGCCCTAAAGTGCTTTGACTCTGAGGAATTTGACGGAACACGCTCAGGGAAGCTGTTCTCCATTGATAGTGATATTCTGGTGGGAATTCGTCACACCACCCTTCAGCAAAGAATGTAATACATCTTTGCACTTGGAAGGATTCATTCTAAGGTTGTATTGTGAAGACCAGTCGGTGAGCAGTGAAATATTCTGCATACGTTTGGGCTACATGGAGGAATTTGAAACCTTTAAGACATACACAACATCATCGGCATATTTAATGATCGAACAATCATGCAAAGCAGGTTGTGACTAAGCAGGCAGAGAGAACACATTGATGAGCTCTTTGAGTGGAGGGCGAAAGTTAAGGGTTGTGACCCTTTTAGTTAGTAAACTGTAATTTATGGGTGAATTAAGCACGTAATGGATTGATAAGCTCTGGAAGAAAACCCTTCTGATAGAGAGTGTGTTTTACGAAGTTTTGGTCTATCAACACAGTTGAAGGTGTCACTATAATCAGGGAAACACAACCGAACAGCATTTGATTTTCTGCTCAAGGAAGAAGAAACAGAATGAATAAGGGATGCCAACGCATCCATGGTTGACAGGGAACTGCGATAGGCAAATTGATTCGGATCAGGTGCATCTAAAATCTTCTGCAATGAAATCTTTTCCATGACTTTCAGTTCAACGGAAGTGCGGGCAATCTGGTGAAATTTAGAGGTTCCGTTTTTAGGCACTGGTGTGATAAACGTCCCTAGTCAACCCATTTATGTGTCCCAAACCCTTCTTAATTTACCCATCGTATATTTCGTTCTTTCGGGACTGTATCCTAATTTATTTAAATGCTTTGAATGCACTCTTACTCTCTGTGCATTTGTGTGTCCTCGTGATCCCGTGGTCATAAAGACAGATCTTGTAAGTAGAGTAGAACCCGTGAAGTAGTTAGGAATTACCGTTGAATCAAACTTAAATTTGGCATCCCATATGTTTAAATGTGTAAAGAAATTTCGCTGATAACCCTTTCGTTTCGAAAACTGGGCAGTTCAACGACAAAACAATAATTTCGTTTTTTGTGTATCAGTGCGGTTTTCCCATTATTCTTGATTATTCCCCAATGGAATTCGCTGGACTACTTAAGAAAGATTCCATGATTCTTAATCGAGGTTTGTCGAAGATCAGTCGCGTATCTCTTATATTCGTTGGTAATTAATCCAAAATCTGTGAACCACATTTGTCAACGTGAGCACCATTTGCATAGAAAGAGTCCTCTCTGGCCCCACTCGTTCTCCACAAGGCGATGAAACCCAAGTGGTCCCTTCGTTTATTCATACATTCTACGTATCGTTTAGTACCCGTGGCAATGACGTCTACATAAATTCTACAGTTCTCTATCTCTCTAGAGTCCCTGCAAGCAGATAATGGATTTCTTCTGAGTTGGTGTTTTATTCGTATTCGTTCGTGCTTTCAATGAAAGAATGTATAATGTTTGACTAAATTGTAGACATCTATCCATGCTAAGTTCATGCAACTACAAAAAACAAATCGGAAAAAGAAGTTGTTCCCCACTCCATTGGTCTAATTGAATATGCAATTAACATTAACTGTTTTGTTTATTGTTGTTATTCAGGAAAATCATAAATAAAATTTCACTTCGTGAAGCAGTTTATAACCCTGATCTGATTTTTCATTGAGATACAGAAATAAATAGGAAATAACACGTGTTACCAGATGGGTAACACAAGAGCGAAAGAACGAATTAACTGAAACAAGTAAATCACTGTAATATGCAAAATAAACGATGTTTCTACAGCAAAACACTTATGATTTGCGTTGGTTTATCCGATTGTCAATGACCGGAATATAGTTTCCAGGTTGCAGTCAAATTTGTCTACCACACAACATGAAATGAGATGGCTATCCGATGCAAATCCAGGTTTGTGGTTTGGGTTCGGAACAAAGTGAACACAGTTGGCTTTGTTTTAGCATTAGAACCGAATGTCACATAATTGGAAACCAAAGTGGCATGCAGCGAACTAGGCAATGCTAATTGCGACACCGGATTCCCCGAGGGGATTAACCAGAACGCTTCATTTCTTTTAGCCAGGATCTCGGCCCATTCCCTGTACGTATTCCCGGTTTTATTTTCGTTTACCGAATTAGTCAATTTACGTCTTTTAATTCTTTATTGGTAAATTTGAACATCTGTCAATGCTTGTCTTTTTCGCATACTGAGTCAATTAGACAATTTTCGAGGCCCGTTAATTGTTTACCTAACATAAATCTTCATAACTGTTGTACTTTATCATGGTGTGTGCTAGTACTGAGTACCATGTACATAATGAAATGTCAGAGCATTATATCATGGGGCATTGTAGTGTACTGTTCATAGGAAACCAGCATGCATTGTCTCTTACCTCCTGTCGTATAAACGCAGACTTAAAGGCAATTCAATTCATTTAACCAAAATACCTTTTTCCTCCGGATGTTTCTCCTTCTAGTGAATGGTTTGAAAATAAATAAATAAATGAATAAAAAATAAAATATAGGGTGCCATTTTGATAAGATTACTTACATTTGTGCGAAACATCTCCGGATGTGTGATATTATGGTTCTATTGATGCCACAAGCGTTACGTAGTGTTATGCGGCTGCTATGTCATTATCGTTTGTCCTAAATCGTCAAGACAGCTGGCTATGAAACAGTGAAGTTTGCCATTGATCCGGATTTCTCGATTGAAAAAATAGTGTGCACTTGCAAGCATGATGTGACGAGTTCTAAATGCGGATGGCATTACTGAGTCTGTACCACACAACTGTGAACCCGAAGCTGTGAAGTCATTTGGCCGGGTGCAAGAAGCTGTCATCACTCACAACGAATTGCCGAACAAACCAAAAATTGCAGGGCAGAGTGGAAATTGTAAGTCTAAAGCGGTAACAGAGAACGCAGTCTAAGAGGATGTTAATATTTTAGGAATTTTGAAATATCAGCTAGAATCTTGTTGGAAGTGTGTTATGTGAATCTTGGTGCTCTGAAATGTTGGACCATATAGTAGACCGATAGAATCGTGGTTGTTTCAAAGCTTAACATAAACGCTTCAAATTCAAATTTTTATTATGGGATATAACTTACAAAGACTTCGCTCTTACAAATCCCATAGGGTGTTTACACATTGCTTCGGATGAAGAATCACAATATCACAGTTAGTCTATGAAGGTAAAGTAGTAAAGTAATGTTTTGACGAGCACAGGAGAATATGTTATGTAGTTGGGTGTTGGAATGTAACATTTTCCAGGGCATCATCAAGCTGACGCTTGAATGATACTAATGTTGGGGCACAGACAACGTGAGCTGGTAGAGAGTTCTATGTGCTGCACACTCTGACTGCAAACGAGTGACGTCTGCAGTCGAGACGGCTCTTTTAGTGTGCCAACTTCAGCGGATGCCATCCTAAGAGTTAGGGAATAAACTCACGTATGTAGTACGCATTCTTGTATTTGCTCACCATAAAGTTCATTATACCAATCGATATGTATAAAATGAAAAGGAAATAATGAATTTTCGTACCGTAAATCTTCATTTTTTTTCTCTAATTCTCTCTAATTCTTATACTTATGTCTTTTGTTTTGCATTAACCTCTCGGTTTTGGTTATTTCTGTCGGTGCGATCCTGGCTGTCTTTGGAATTTGCGTTTTATACGTAGTGTTTCTGGCTGTAACTGTCACCGGCATATGCTTGGTCAGGTCCGCCGGTTCCATATTTTTTGTCCACTCATTCCTGGGGTGAGATGATGTTTGAGAGGAAAATGAGTTGATACTGTTCAATAAATTGTTCGCAAAACTACATCATTTTCACGCAGCTTTAGTAAGCTGCTTGACTCAATTTAAGGAGTCCTATAGGAAACTGGAGGCATAAATCCTAATGGAACTTGATAACACGATTTTCTTCGCCCGGATAAACAAAGATTCTCTGTTTCTCCTACCAATACAGAATTCCACTATCGGATACAGATCTTCTGCAATCGACATGAAGTTGCTCTGTGATATCGCGCATGTGCGGATGACGTGGGGGTGGGGGGGGGGGGGGGNGGGGGGGGAGCATCTAGCAGCATGTTTCGTCAAACACAGCTGTGTCTGTGAATATGGATCAGACAAAAACGACACGACACGTCGTGTGGCCAAACACGGTATGTGTTTTGCGTTAGTCAAACACATAAGTGAGATGGCTCATGAGATACAACAAACAGACGTGGACTAAATGATTTGTTGCGCGCTACATCGCACCAGTCAATGAACGTTGCCAAGGAGGTGGCGACAAAAATGCACAAACCAAAAGTGGCGTATAGCTCATTTGTCAGGATGAAATTTTGAAGAGAATTGTCTCTGTTTCGATAACCGGATTGCACCATTGATTAAATCGTCAAATGTCAACTCCATGGCGATGAAACGCGGCAACACGTTTTCGATGGTGGTTATGGCCTAGTGGCTAGGTCATCAAATTGTGACTTGGAATTCCCGGGTTCGAACAGCTCCACGGTCACCTGTCTTCCTTAATTCTGTTTTTCCCCTGGCAGCCTTTGCATGATCGCAGCCCACTTACTGATTGTTTACTGTAAATTTTTATATTCAATACATTGAAAAGGAAGTCAAAGGACATTTCATTTCTTTTCAGTCACATAAAGGTCGCGATGGCATGTGGACAGTGCAGGAAAATATAAATTGATTATATAATGTTGCTGTAATGAACCAGCTTTGGTAACAACTACAGGGAATACTTTTCTTGGTATATAATAAACCCTTACGGGGTTTTATTAGGATTTTGGTTTGAAGTATGTTTGTGCTGTACACACCTCAGTACGGATTGGTGTAAAAACTACCTGGTGACCGTACCGGATGCAGTATACGACAAATACCACAATCCATAGTGTATAAGTATACGTATTGACACCAATAATGTGTGATGTTGTCGTCCTGGAAGATGCATATTGTTCCCGAACCAGTGACAGTTTCGTCCATTTTGGTGAGCTTAATCTTCCCACCAACAACAACTAGCCTCATTTACAGTGGTCGATGTCGGCAGCCTTGCAAACTGGATTCAGACGTTTGGTTTGGTTAGCTTTGCGCCTGCGATTTCTGAACTCTGTTCACGTTAAAGGACATTACACCTACTATTGAGTGAAATCAATGCAATAGTGGCTTATTCGATCACTTAACTTGCAAAGCCATGTCAAATGGCCTTCATTCATTCACAATGCTGTTCGTTTTAAGCTTTTGACCTTGGGACGATTCATTCCTTTGCACGTTTGTCAATAAATCGTACCGAATTTGTTCAAATCAACAACAACAAATCAAATACGCTTTATTATCGATTTTCACTCTCATATTAAACAAAAACTGTGATCTGATAATTGTTTCCTTTTTTCTTGAACAGAAAAATTTCAAAACAAATCAACTGATTGTCCCACAGTAACTGCACAGACAACGTCTATCGCAATCAGGGCCAAAATGCATAGAATGGTTTGAGAAACCAGGCACGTCATTTGATTTGAGTGCTTTGTTGCTGATTATCCAACCAATAGCAACTCTCGCAACACTAAACGCTTTCATAGATGTCGGGAGAATCATAACCCAGACAACACAAAATTCAGTACTTCCACATGGATGATATATATATATATATATTAGTTACTATCTTTTTTCCAATAAATTTGTCCAACACCGGAATCTAGCACCATCAACAAAGGGCTCTTTTCAATCGCAACCGAGTCTTGGGCAAAATCGCATCATGATTGTTGTTAAACCTTCCTCATATATACCATATATATATATATATATGTATACCATCCTTCCATACTTGTGAATTTGGGCGTTTTGCGATTAACATGTAAAATGAAGATAATGAACACTACCGGATACAATGACTGGTGGATTTTGACGCGTCAGGTCAATAGGATTGCTGTCTCGACTCCAATTTATACACATATGAGGGACTTTGCTTCTCCCACTACGCGGATTGAGGTACAGACTCACTTGTTTTGAAGTAAAATCGGAATAAGATTTGTGCACCTTGAGGATGAATTTTCAGTGACGTTCACAAAAACACAGTGGAAACAGGAAAAAAGAACGGCCAAGTAGTGTGAAGGGGATAGACGGAATGGTAACACAATGTGAGCAAAAACGAGATAGTAATACTAAAATGAGCTAACTCGTGAGATGTTCCGTCAGACCTCAAATAAATGGTTTCGGTATGTAGCTGTGCGTGTGGGAAGGGAGATTATAATGCAAGCCGGTACGACCGTTTTACCTGGATAAAGAAGGTTCGTTTCGCAGTCAATAATCGTCGTTGTTCAACGGTCTACTAGCGATTATTTCACATGCATCAATATGCATGCACACGATAGAATCAACCCGGACATTTCCTGCTACGCCACTACATCGGGAAAGAATTTTATGGAACTGAAACTTATTTTGAAATCTTTTTCTTTCGACTCGGAATACAATACAGGGCAACAATACAATCAATGAGGGAGGATGCGTGTTACCAGAAATTTGAAAATCACATTAACGGGAGTAGTAAGCATGCTAATCTTCATTAACTGGTACATTTTGTAGTCGATTACACAAGATGTGGGATGTGATGCATAATTGTAATAGGAATAGGGATTGTGTTAATTTGCATGCGTGTTGTTTAAGCATGTGCACGAGTGATGATGGTGTGGTTGTGAATGAGTCGGTGGTTGGGTGAACGAGAGTTTGTCAACGGATGGTGAATGGATGGTGTGGTTTCTCGCAAATTGTTTCTGTGCGCACAAGAAAATGTGTTTGTGTGTTTGTAGACAGATGTTAATCACATTATGTCTCATTGACCGTATACAGAGAACAAGAGGCCTAAAGCACAGTAATCGTGTGATTAGACCCATCTTAATGGTTCTTATCTACCATATCTCCTCCGATCCTAATTCGAATTCAAATACCTGGGGTGATGCACCTTGGTGGGATCAGATCAAGGTTTCAGTGTTGGATCCATATAGCTTGCTTCACAGGTGGAGGTAGACTGAAACAGAAGCAAAACGAGGCCACATACTGCGAAAACGTTTGTTTGGACTACATTAAGGGTAGATTTTTGGTCTTGTAAATAACACAGGATTCTGCCACAAAAGTTTTGCACTTGAAGAGTGTATTGAATTCGTTAAAATAATGTTTATGCAACCCCATTGCCCAATAAATTACTCTTGTTTCCAATGTCAACAAGCATACTATTAATCCATTAAAAAGTACAGTTGAAAATAAAGTTCATGCTGTAAAGAGAATGCATAGACGGTGCTGTATTTGTATCCACTGTTATCTCGACGCGAATACGGCTTCGTTATTAGATACGTGCACCATTCGCACATATTTTATTTATGTTTCATCCTAACACATCACAAGGAAGCACCATTTTTCCAATTAACTCGGAGTGGGGGGGGGTTGGTAAACTTAGTTCAGCTGAAATTACTCAATTTTAACTCTAACGGATTCAGAACCATTTCCGGAGACCTTCGTTTGCAATTACATGCATTCCACGGCACAGTTTACATCCATACCATTCAAGGGAGTAACGCGAGCATGAATACTACGTTTTTGAAGTGTACATTCTGATGTCAGTTAATAAAACACCAAAAACTAGGTTATTTGATGATCTGGATCCCATTGAAAGAAACACGTGTGACTTTACAAATCACCGCATATTTCGCAGACACAGGTATTTCCACCTGTCGTCCGTCGCTTTCGCTTTTATGACTGTGAGCAGCGAAGCTTTTATAGTGGTTGTTTGGGAAGTTCGTTCCTGGTTACTTCGTCTTTGATAGCATAGATTCTAACCGGTTAGTCACTATATTAATACATCAGCTCTATATTGTTTCGTTATAAATGTTTACGTTCATCACTTGAAACGGTGTGATAGGTTATTATCTGTTCTCTTTCTCGCTTGCTAAGTCTCCATTTTCGGACTTTTTCGAGCCTAGAGGAAGTTAAATGATCTGCGTGCATACTCAAAATAATGAAATCACGTTTTTTTAAACAACCGGTCTTCCTGCGTTGCTACTGGCGTTCTGAGCAATAATGTGCTACTCAATTGAGACTGGACCATAATCCTACTTCAATCAGTCCTGGCTAAAACGCCATTCGTGTCGACGCTAGCCGATTCACATGAAAATATTTATAAAGAGACGCGAGCATTTCATATTATCCCTCACGTTCAGCTTAGTTAAATGAAGTTGGTTATCAAGTGGTTTCGTTGGTTCAGACGTGCACAAATAAACGGAGATATTGTGAGGTCCCACTGCTAAATGAAATCCCATGCAATGCTTGTCCATGTTCATGTGGGAAACGCTTTCCCTCTGTGACAAACTCTATAGACAACACATCTATCCCCTGAACACAGTGACACGGGCGATTCGCTCTCTGTGCGGAATCATGTGACTGGGACCCGTCAATTAAAATTCCCTTTTTCGTTATGGAGTTTTACCTGTATACCCAAAAGTTTAATTCCACCCAAACGGCAAAATTACATGAAGTGAAAGCTAAAGCTTTAGCCCTTGGAGGAAATTATAAGACTTGACCATTACTCATAACAGTAAACAGATTATACTCAGATTAATTATCCCCAAACTGTTTCCGATTGAGCATGCTCCGTTCCTGTGTGGCCCGAGTTCCCTTCAGCTTACTGTACCAGACGAATGTGTGTCAAGTGATCGTTATGTAAAACTAAGTATTCGGTGAATTTATTGCAGGAAAAGGCTGGCGATTCTCTGAGGATACTATCTTTTGGGCAACGTATTGGAAGCGTTGTTACCGGAAATTAGAACTAACGGTATGAACAAGTAGGAACTCTATCCTAAGGCAAAAGAGCATTTTTGAGTGTAGCATGTTGCTGCTCGCTAATTGAATGATGGTTTTAGTCAAACAGGAACGGTCGGCAATGACTCCTGTGCGGATGCATGGTTCCAGGCAGAATAAGGAGTCATTTTGTAGCACTGAATAGTCCGATGAAGAAGAAAAATATTTCACCACAGTTCACACGATTGCAATTTGCATTTTTCCCCCGAAACGATTTAAACCGAAAATCGTCCTCCGCTTTTCTTGAAAACTATTTATTTTTTATCTGCCCGGTATCATCCACCACATTACTGAACACATCTACGTTTGCTTTCACCTTATTGATTAGTTCGTCTGTTATCCGTAAGTAACGCCATGACGCTCCCTATCCTAATCCAGCAATGCAGATCAACACTTGTTCTCAACATCTCTTTATTTATTGTTATTGTGTGTGAAATTAAATATGACCTCTGACCTCTCACTCACCATGGATCTAAGCGACCATCATCGTCATTGCCACCACCACTGCGCTTTGATTCACAATGTATGCGACGTGGTGGCAAGTTGTGTTCAGGTTATAAAGAAACGGGAATTTTGCCGCTTTGATACGAAAATACCGATTTCAAGCGGGAAACGATGCAATATCAATAAATAGAGTTATGTCATCGTACTCCAGGTGGTGGTTGGTCCTCATTGGAAACCCACAGCGACGAATATTTATATACATGTGGAGGAGTCGATTTAAACTTTATCACAGAGATGTAAATCTCCCTGTTGACAAACTGAACAATGATGAGTGTTATTAAGCTGTGGTCCGCCTCAAATGTAGCCCTTTTTAATTTCGTTTACGTGCAACCTGAGTGGGATGATATCTCGTGAAGTAAGGCCTCAAGTGCAATAGATTGAGTAATTCTGGTGATCGTAGGTCTACAGATGAGCATGCTGATATTTTACGATGACAGTTTTTCTGTTATGATGAAAAGAAGGAATGGGAGAACGAGCTTCCTCGGTTTTAACTAACCATAAATGGCACAGGTTATGCATACTACATGAGAGAATTATCGCGCTACTTCAACGGAGATCACGCTTTTATCAAAAATCTATGACGAAATAAAATTGATTTACCACTCAATTTGGTTTTGTGTCCTTGTGCTTCTACACCTTTGTATCGTACAGCTGAGGCACTATTTTCAAACCTGTTCTATCAATGAAGTTGTCCGCGCCAGCCGGATGATTTTTCCGAGTAATGCCTTTACGAACATTGAGAGTTCCCATGTTGTGAGTTTCCTCTTGTCTCTGGTAACCAACCGTGTACAGGACATTAGTGGCGTATGCCAACCTTGCGTGAAGATCGACTGAGTTATCTGCTCACAGTTCGTGGTATTTTATAATACATGGTCGTATTTCTAGACGGTTCGATCAAACTGGGTTTGATTCCTTCAGGTGTAATAATTGACCACTTTAAAGTAGCATGCTGGGAGCATTTAACGCAACGTTTTGATTTCCTTTCGGACCTTGGTGGCTTTGATCGCGCGGACTAAAATACGAGTACTATCTAGAATCCTGGTTAGATGGTCTACGATTATCCAAAGAATTTTCCGAAACAACGTCATTGATTTTTGGAAGATTAATTTGTAGAATTTGGGATGGCCATTCTCTTACACTGGGACTGAGTCCCCGCAGTCCGTTCCGATTCCTCGATAAGATTGGAGCCGCAAATCCTGGTAATTGGATTCATTTATCTCATACATAATCTATCTGGGAGAGGACCAACCCCCAGCCTTCAGGATTGTAGGAGGTTAGGGTTTCCAAACATACCACCGAGTGTAAGCATCATTGTTAATGTGTTTTCCTCATATCTTGAGAGGTTGTCTAATCCCACTCTAATTTGATCATTTTCATAACCGGACCAGCTGAGTTCTTACTATCCATTGTATTTTATTGCGTTGAACAATAACATCCCTTCCTGAGTGGCTTACGCGTGAGTCTTGGAATGCCCAAGACCGGAAGTCGAACAGTATTATAAGGTTAGGTGCAACAGTCCTCTTTAAAATTCATTTCTAATTGACAATATGAATTTTTTATCTGTCCGGTGAAACAGTTATTTTATGATTGATTTCTCTTACCTGTGTGTATACCAGTCCCCAAACATGTCACTCTTTTTACCAAATGTGATTTGAATGTTCGTACACAGCTGATGAGATTACCACGAAATAGCTGAATTCAACACATCCTGTGATCATGATGCTTCTTCTTGCTATTATAAAATAGTTATTTTACCGGAGTTGCTTAAATATATGTTGCTATCCTTATGCAATTCAACCAAACGCTGCTTAGGAAACCGCAGTCAAATCACAGTACTGCTGACCCCTAGGGGGAAACACGCTAATTCCAGTCGTGAATTTTTTCTATGAACTTCAAACGAGCGGTATCAATTTACGACCGTCTTAATCAAAACTAAAACAGCACAGCACTACTAATCATTAGTAGGCTTTAACAATGAGGACTGGACTCCTTGTCGGAGAGTTGCGGAATCAGCAGATGACGGTTGGTGCATCAAGTAGTTCACCTGCGGTGACACCGATGTGTGTGAATAATTGTGACTCGAACCGTTTTTTTTATTCACGATGGACATCTAATCTTCATTAAGACCATCACAAAGTCAGTATGTGTCCTACGGAAGAAGAGCCTTTCTCCTACTTTGGCAGTGAGAGCCAAAGGACCTTACTTATGAGTACATGTCAGGCATTTTACCAAGTTTGTCATAGATGGAACAGAACTTTCAGATACATATTTTTCTGATCGAATTCTTTGAAGTGGAAACGATAGGCACCTGTTACCAGTCTTTGGGCTCCCTTTGTACAATTAAGAATACGGTTTGAGGCGATTGTTTGTTTTGGCACTCTGATCGTCCCGCTTGTTCCTCGTGCAGCAGTCATTCTTTCTGACTACTAGTCACGCAATACTGATGACGTGAAAATGTTCGCAACTTATTATGTACTAAAGGGGGGACATAACTGTAATTCTTCCAGCCCTGCTGGTTCAAATTGTTTCCCCATTGATACTTTTCACATTTAAAGTTAGATTCCATGGCTGGGGCGATTATCTCTATTGTAACTTAAACCCTTGATAGTTCTACCAGTACATAATTTTTGAACACAGTTATGATCGTACCGACCCACAAAGCATTCAAACTGTCTGTTTTATCCAAACGTTTTAATTTTACATTTTCGACATCCTGAGAGTGGCTACAAATGCTATCCCAAAACTCGTCAAGCTCTGTGTGAGCCCACAACTCTGCCCTACCCAAACCGGAAGCATTCTCTAATCTTTCTAGCCTCCCTCTTTGGATAAGTTTAAATTATTTCGATGTGTTTCCCTCGACCATTCTTTAGCACTTGACTCCTTCTGATTATTGAACCTAAAACAATTTGAATCATTATATCTAATTTATCCCACGTCGCAGTTCTCCGGTTATTCTCTGCGGCCTAATCAATATCCAAATTGTTTGGGAAATATTCAGATATTCACACAGACGCGTGTGACTTTCGCGATAGGCTCGCTTACTACCGAGGGCTCTCGGTACGGTTTGATTTAACTGGATATGGTTTTCACTCTTCTAAGAGCTTTGAGCTTCGACATTCGCTATCGCGTATAAATGTTGACCGAAATTAATCTAAAACCTATCTTCTACGTGTGCTCACATACCAAGATAGGATAACAGAAAGACGTGGCTATTACTTTTGTGTTCCTAGTGAGCTCATTTTAACTGTGAAATGTGTTCAGGCTAATGACAGCTGGTGAGTTTAGTCTTTTGCTGTTCAATTTCAAGGATCAGTGCTTGAAAAATTAAACGGCACATTGCTCTACACAAGAAGGAAAATAAAATTGAGTATGTTGAATTTTATTGTGATAATTATTTTCATCCTTATTATGAAATAAATAATTAAGTGACTGTCGTTGGAAAAAAATCAAGATTATCCGGTTTTTGTACCACCATAATGCCCGTCAGGTGCTTTCTATTACGCGAGAGATTCACTGACCCGATTGCATCGACTCAGTTGGCTGAGGAGCACTTCAACATTCTTTGCACCCGGGCGAAATGTGAATGGTCATAGCTCTTCATTGATGAATTCATTGGAGATGATTGAAGGGATAATTTGACGTTAGAATGTGCAATCATGAATATCATTATCGCGTCTTTTCAAGTCAGTTCAAGTCGATGGCATCTCCCGTAGCATAAGCGTCCTCATGTTCACTTTCCATACATTTGAATAAAAAGGACAGTGCCATGGTAGTCAATAAAACGGCAATGATTAGAAAGGGTGCACTAGCGTAGCAATAGAAGAAACTGCAGTATAAATTTTATGAAAATGTCTCAGTTTATTTGATGGGCATTCTCCGGAAACCAAAAAATGAAGAATATGAAGAGAAACGGAATTGTGAAAAGCTGTGATATGCACGTATACATGTTCCAATTTATTGCAGATGACAGAAACGGAGATGGAGCAAGAGAAGATCGGGTGTAGAAGATGCGTTGCATCAGACAGGAATGAGTTACACAGACGATCACATGCTTCAATGTGTTGGCTGGCAACGAGGTTGACCATCGTCACACAAGAGGCAGTTTATTATTCATAAATGCTTTTTAAAGATGCCGGATCAATATGAAATACTGATACAACCTTCCGGGAAAAAAAGGAAAAGCAAGTTCAATGATGAAAAAAAGGGTACGATAAAGGAAACTAAGTAATTGTGTTAGGCAGATGCATAGATGACCTAGGATAAAGAGAAGACAAAACTTCAAAGCATTCTGTTTGGTTCACGAAATGATGAAAACGGTCGGAATATTCAGCAATGGAACTTATAGTTCAGTGAAGATGAACGGTGGAAGATGCATGTCTGACTACCACCTTGCCGGCGTTTTCAACTGCTAAAGCACATCTTATGAGTGATGCTTTTTCAGCGCAAAAAAGAGGGAAAGCGAATAGAAATTCGGCCAATAAAATGTACGCGCCTTCGTGGTAGAATGTGTGCCTTAAATAATGTAAATAAAATGTTTCCGTTCAGTAATCAATCAATCAATCAATCAGTTTCATAAACCTACAAAGTGCTAAATACAAATACTATCGACTAATCCAAATTACTTGAACCCCCTTAACAGTCCCGTTTACCATTCTACCACCCCATTAACTCTTGATCTTCAGCTGGGTGTTAAACAGCGAAGTGGTAATACGGTAGTCGGAAATCGGTTGATCACTGTGTTACGAAACCTATTCATCTATTTATCAAAACAAAATAGAAGAACAATACACAACTGCTTTGGCACATAAGCTTGTTTTCAGTCCTCCCTAAGCATCTAAAAGGCCCCTTCCCCTAGTTGGCAGAACCTTTGAATTCAGTCTGTTGATTATTATCTTATCTAACTCAATTTGCAAACATTACTGAAAATGTTTGAGGAGTAGCGAATCGTCTAAATTCCAGTTCACGCTATTCACACATCACCATATTGATTTAGAACGAGTTTGTATGTTTTTCGTGGTTCTGTTAGATACTGTTACGCATAAATTACTCTTTCTAATCACGCACACGGTGTTGCATCAGTGACTAGTGATTGGTAAAATAATGCTGAGTAATGATAAACATCCTATCTGTGGTACTGTGGTAATGTTGTTAGTTCTGTATGTGCGGATGGAAAACTTTGAGTGCACCGTTTTACGGTCCAGTTCTCTATTTATCACTGAACGTGGAAAAGCTGTTGCTGAGCTCATTTGATGGACACGACGTACATGGGGGAACCGAATTGGAACCAGGTGCAGTTTTGACGGTAGGACATCGAAATGACTGAAGCATCTAAACAGAACGTGAGATTTGATTGGAATCGAACCTGGTGACCGGTTCGGAATTGTACTTCTCATTCAACCGAACAATCTGTAAAAGATTGAAAATGCTTTGCGTGATAGTTCACAATTGATAGAAGCAACGCAATAGAATAAGTTCGGATAGTTGGTTGTTCTAAGGCAAATCCATTCAATGGTATAATTGATTTCTAGCGTACTTGGCAACCGAAGCTGAGAATCCCGTAGGTTACAAAAGATACGAGATACCGATTCTGTATAGGTGCAATACATCATCTTATTCACAATAAAAGGCGTTAAACCAGGTTACTCGAAGTTTTTGTTCTTTTAAAAAGCCGAACAAGGACGCATGAGGTAAAAGCAACTTTGTAAACAATATCGATTACATGAATTCGAGGAATCAATCAATACTGGAGCTGATGAGCTCTTTACTAATGTTTCTACCCATTGCATGATAGAACTATCTTTGCTCTAATATATAAATAGGTCTTGCTATGAAGGACCTAACCTAATATCTTTCTTGATGGTATGAACGACATTTGATTTTTATATAACTATAATAATTATAAAAACACGGAAAATATGCTCATAAATCCCTCATAAGAACCGATTTCAGTGGATTTCTTCACTTAATAAAACGTCGGAAACCAACTGAAATGGTCCATCCATTCGTCTGTGCTATACGCATGATAAGTGGATAACAGTATTTTGGTGATTACCGCAATATTCAAAAGAAAACAATTACTGAATAACCCAAAACTGTGCCCACCAAAACCTAAGATTATTTTTGGAACTAACGGCAATTACTCATCAGTAGTTTTAGCCGTCCGCTTTTTGATCCGAGATCAAAATATTTGGTGCAAAGTGAAAGAGAGAGAGAGAAACATCCATTTATACAGGGTTTTCATCGCTGAACTCGAATGGGCGGCGGTTGTCGAACGGTAAGATTGTCCAAATAATCACCTGAGTGTTCTGCGTTCAGACCCCGTCTGCGCCGCACATCTTCCCAATTTCGATATTTTCCCACTTAGCCTTTACATGTCCACCGTCCCCGTCCTGAGAATGTTTGTACCTTTGTATAATCAAGAAATAGAAATAAAGAAGTAAAACCATTTATCTATAAAATTATATTCTGTTTATTAAAATGCACTGAGCAAGTTAGTTAGCAGACCGAGCACGAATGATTTGTGGCAATGTAACCAACTGCGAACCATTTCGGTTCTGTAGAAACGTTTATCCAAGCAACGGGTATTCGAAACCCCATGTAAGTATAATGTTTCACTACATCCCGGGGTATTTTAAATAGGGGTAAGCGAGCTTCGCGGTCAGGCGTTTGTGACAGTCCACTGAAGCAGTTGGTTCGTTTATAGGTTTAGTGGTTTTACACTTAATTAAATTGAATCACTTACAAAACGTGACCACGGCATTGCTCTCTTTTCAGAGGGTTAACGGTTGACTGTTCTAGAGCTGTCATCTGTTTACCAGAGCGAAAACGGCAGGAATTCATCTGGACAGCTCTCATCTATGTACCTTAAAACAATTTGCGTAGGTGCATAGATTCCCGTAACCTTTCCCGCAAAAGCTGAGTAAGTTGAATCACAGAATGAACAACAGGATAGGATGAACTTTGTGTAGCTCACGTTTGGAGTCGGGATAACATTAGCCTATAGCCATATGTGGTGTGTTGTTGTGATGCAATAGCATCGATAAACTCACGTGAATTCAGCCTGTTTACCATTCTGTATTATTTTTCTAACAATACTCTGTGTGGCACTATTCAGACTGAATGAATCTAACAACTTGTATTCCTTCTCAGGCAGAAAATTTCCGTGTGTGTTATAAAACAACAGAGCTTGTTAGGTGGTTGACTCACAATGAAACAATCGGTCTACTGACAATGGTTGTCACCGGTACCCTTGTCCAACTTTCCGGGTTCGCGTCAAGTGGGAGCGCAAACCAGTATGATAATTGCATTCGGATTTTACGCGACTGATTGCTTGCGGAGAGGTGGTGGTTAGTTAGGTGGCACGTTTCAGTTCTGCTATGGTTACCAAATCGAAGGGATATATGTGACAGTTGACTACCAATGGATTCTTTCTTTATATTGATGTCGCTAAAAGCACTGGACTGTATTTTTTGTGTTTATGCGTCTCTCGATTTCACAGTCAGATCACGCACACTATTTGCACGCAAGGTGTCCGTATCGTAAATCCCAAAAGGACAAAGAATATACATGCACTCCTGATGATTTCTAAAGAAATCGAAACTCAAGTCTGCTTTTTACCTGGTGGCTGGTAGCGTGAATGAACCGGGGTTGTGTGTATGTTTGAAGTTCAAGTGTAACTGATCATCATTGGAACTCAATACAACACGATTTGAGTGCAAACAGTGTGTCACGTGCCAAACAGGTTTCCAACATTCGTTAAATTTGAAATCTTCATTCCTGTCCATTTTATCTAATTAAGGTTGACAAGGAGGTGATTAGAAGATCACGCTTTCTACCTCACACTGTCACAGAAATATCAAAACTCATTGGTACCACACGATCATGTGACTAATGGATGGATCTCACTCCATAATGATGAATTTACGTATGATTTTCCAGAAATCATCCCCCCCTTATATACTGTGTTCACCAAGATAAGAGGAAACAACAACAACAACAACAACAACAAAAACAAACATAACAACAAACTTGTTATGGACTCTTCATTGAACACGTGTTGTGGTTCCTAATTGACTGATTTTGCTTGTCTTCAGCTGTATACCCGTCCATGTCTGCTGTCCTCTTGACTCCGATCCGCAGCGACTCTATCATCACTATCCTGTTTCTCTAGGTGACCCCGTGTCCAAAGCATGTTGGGTATACAATTATTTAGGCAACCTGAAGTGGATTCATCTACTCACAGCAGTGTTCTGCCTGTTTTCATTTCATCACAACGATGTGCAGCAATTAAGTGCACTTGCACACGGAATCCCACCGAGTTAAAACAACCAATCACCAATACACACATCTCAATCACATTTCAATTTGCTTTATGAAACCGGAATAAGAATTGGCCGTACCTGAAATTGACTTCCGTATGATGGCGTTTTCAAAGGGCCAGTCCCGCAAAATGATAGCCTCGTTCTAAAATCGCATTCAAAGGTGTTTTTCACCATGATGGTGTCTTTATACAATCAGAACGTTTCTCACAAATGAAACACGAAAGAGCCAGAACCATCGCAGTTCTCAGTTAGAACGTTTGACTCAGCATTATCGCATTTCTGGTTGTGAACAGATCAGAGAAATACTATAGATGACAGATAATAAGCAAATTCGGATTTTGATGGATCTACATCACAACAGAAAACAACGGCTTGTGCTGTTTGGAGGCTCCCACGACCATCTGAGGTTAGCAGTGAAATGCTGGCTACCTGATTGTGTCGTACGATGTTTGCTGGCAAACTGTGACACTCATGGATTACACCAATATCAAATGTGAATACGGGGTATGTTAACTTTATTCTGGGTAAGACATCGGTATATTTGGTCGCGCTATATAGGTTCTTTTACAATATTGTCTCACAGTGCTAAAAAGTAAAATCACTATCCAACTGAATAAGGCGATCGATAATCAGCAAATTCGGCGCAGAAGGATAACAGAGCAAACCCAACAAAACTTTGTACAGTAATAAATATTAACACCAATTACGGCATCCTCTCCAATAAGCGAAAACTGCTGAGGCTGAAATCGAGCATGTCTGCGTGAGTGTTGCCGTTTTGGTAAGATGAAACTGTGCGATCAATCTGTGATCATTGTTTGCCTGTGCCTGACGATGCTCAGCTTTGCTTTATGTGTAATGCTCAAGTAGAGGGGTTGTCCCATTCCCTTCGGAGCACATTGTGCTGCAAAATGCCATCGTTCTCTATGCTTTGCTTAGACTAGAACACAATCTGTACATTTGGGAGAGTGAAATGTGAAATTCAACAAAACCAATAGCAAATCAGCTTTTATCTGACAAATTCACCCCACATATAATATACTGTGATCAAATACTAACCGAATTCATGGTGCTGGGAATTTTCTAAAGCTCATCTACTGCAAATTCACTGTCAAACGCTGTGTCCAAGAGAGAAAAACATTGCGATACACCGTGTGTGTTACTCGAAATATTTCCGATACAACCGACAAAGCAATGAATAGTAAGAACGATTAGGCGATATAAGTGATTTCGAACGCTGTGAGCCATAGTGATATGTTGACATCCGATTGACTGTGATATCGTTGAATGATATTTGGTTTGCTGGAGATGCATAATACTCACAATCAATCTGTCAGATATGAAAACCCTTGAGAAATATTAGAGAGTGAATCGTTTGAACTACTACCACTCCCGTGTGTTGACACAACGTTCAAGCAGATCGCTGGAGTAAACCATCTGATGGCTACAACTTTGGCGACCGTTTTAAATGCAGCAAACGTGTTATCAGTAATTGAGGTGGATTGAAAATGAATGGTTACACGGGAACTGCACACAGATATGCCACTTTTATTCATTGTAAACGCGTAGCCATGATTATTAACTTGAATGTCCTTTATGGGGCTCTTATGGTCGTGTATACTGGTTCAGTGCTCCATATGTAATTGTGCAAACGGGTGTTTTGGCAGATTCGAAGTTATTATGTCGATTGTGAAAAGTTCAGTAACCCGGGGGGTTTCTAACCCAAACATGGACGCCGCCTACGATTGTACGCGCATGCCCCACCAGCTGAGCTACGAGGCCACACGGATAGCACTGATCTTTTCACATTTGAATTACCCGTCCAATTTACAGAGGTATATGGCATCCACCAATTAGCGGCGTCCATGCGTAGGTTCGAATCTCACCGAGGCTACTGAACTTTTCACAATCGACATAATAACTTCAAATCTTCCAAAATAACCATTTGCACAATGAAACTTGTCTTAAAAGCCCGTTCGGTGGACTACGGTGAATTCCAAGGAAAACCCCGTCGGAGCAGTCAGTTAACATGCTAATTGGTGAATGCCACATGCCTCTGTAAGTTGGACGGGTAATTCGAATGTGAAAAGATCAGTGCCATTGGTGTGGCCTCGTAGCTCAGCTGGTAGAGCATGCGCGTACAAAGCGTAGGCGGCGTCCATGCGTGGGTTCGAATCCCATATGTGATTGTTTAATTTTTATGAATAACCTAAAATGCATTTATTATCGCGGTCTCTGTGCCATTGATGGTTCAGAAAGAGCACTGAACAATTAGTAGTTGGCCCTATCCGGACTCGTCAGCGTTGTCGGTAACAGTCCTCGAACCGCAAATCTCCGGGCTGTGAGTTGAATCCAGCACCCGTGTACTGCACATTAATGGTCAGTCTATAGGGCACACGACGGCATCAAGTAAGGTACTTATGTTTGTTGCTTAGTTTAGGCATTTTCACTAGACTATTCACATTTGGTATTCAAAATCCATTTGAATGCCCAGAAGTGTTTTTCATAACTTCATCTGCAAGCACTTACAGTTACATTCATGGTTGTATAAAATATATGTGGGCTGATGTTGGGTAGTTCAACTGAAAGGAATTTACCTTCACTAACTCATCATATCATAAAATACGGAAGGTTACATTGCATAGGCTGTTTAAGGTGGACGGAAACGCATAGGTCACGTCTGCCGAGGTCTATTGACCATACCGTGGCGAGACTGATCGCAATGTCTCACGTCACGTGTGACGGAGCTCCCCATCAGATTCGCCTTCTAGGTAGGCTCAAGGTCAAAACAGTCGGTCTATTTTTTCGGTGCACAGTAATCGGATTAACTGTTTGATGGCTACCGCTTCCGCTATTGTTGATTGTTGTTGTTGATATTGTTATACGAGCTTCGAGCCAATCGTAATTGCTCGGTTTATTAGTTTGACCCATGAGCTGTTTAGACGATGCGAGCTTCTTGCCGTTTCCATGGGTTCAGTACGAAGCCAGGAATGTTCATTCTCCCGATCCATATGGACAACCTTTCATATTGTAGAATTAGATAAATACAAATTAGAAAACATAATTTCGAAAGATATTCCAACGTGTATTGTATATAAACGTGTAACTGCAAACTGGCTGACAAGACATTCTTCTCCTTTCACACCAGAAGTGTACACACAGTTGGTCGGAATCAAACTTGTTGATAGAGTTTTCGCATCACTCTTTTCTTGGCAATTGTCACTACTTTTGCTCGTCTTCTTGTCACGAGACAAAACTTAACATAATTTAACTGGTTGCTAGGGTCCATTATTCGTATACACACTATATGTGCAAACGCTGTTATAATTTTGTTTTCAACACTGCAGTTCTCACGCTAAGTCTGTTGGTATTAATTGCAACGGATCAAGTCTCATGCTGCAAACAGAATAGATTCGTAAATTCGTCTCACTCTGGATTGCGGTAGGCATATATATCAATTCTTTGGGAAGTTGACACAGAAGGTATTCATTCGAGGCTTATAAACTGTAAAAAGACACATTTCTCAATTAACGTAAACGGATCTGTCGAGATCTGGAGTTCTGTCACTAGCAGGCGGTTTATCAGGTCAACCATGTTTACGGAATCGCTAATACGTCATTTTGTGACGAATAAAATACGGCGCAAATTCATTCTTCTCTTATATTAATTGTTGTTGGATTATTACTTTTGGTCAGTAGCTGCGATACCTTTCAGTAAACGTTGTATACTCGTTCTGATAAAACCGAGAAGATGATCACACATGTGCAAGTCTATCCCCCACTCTGATGTGAGCCAACAGAGGTTTCTCTTGTATCACTTTAGCCAGAAATGTAAATCAGTATGCCCTTGGTCCAGGCAATCAGATTTGCATTATTCCAAGTGCACTTTTACGCACAATGTGCAATCTGTACTGCTAGATCGTGTAACCAGCTGTGAATGAGTTTGATTTGAGGCCAGCAGACTAAAACAAGGTGGCGTATGTGGAAATGTAAGAGTCATTTACAACACGGATGTGAATAAACTGCATGTTGTCGTACGTACAGGGATATCCTAACTGAACTCATGATAGTAGATTACGATAATGATGCAGCACAATAGGAAATGTTCGTGCAGGCACGGTGATTCAACTTCCAGGTTGGGTTATCCTAATCAGGAGGAGCGCCTGAAAGCTCGAAACTAACACGCGGACCATACTGATATCGGTTAGGTACGTCAAAATGTTCAAAAGTGTGATTGAGATTTGTATTTTCAACGCAATGGAATTATTTTGATGACCGACAAAGGGCCGTGGACAGCTGTTTCGTCCTGTTTGTGACCCGTGAACAATGCGTAATTTTGTCCCCTTCTCGACTCGAACCGCAACCGCTAAAGTTGGGACCATAACCCCTCATCCATGAGCTACACGGTCGACGTTGAGCACCTTCTGCAACTGACTCAATCAATTTAGAGTATAACGTTTGGAGGCACAAGAGGTTATTGATATTCTTCGGTGCGGGTTCGAGTCCTGATGCGGAACACAAAAAGTACGCTCGCTGACGAGTCACAATCAAGCAGGACGAAACAGATATCCGGTGCTCTTTGACGGGTCACACAAACATCTTCCATCGCGTTTGAATGCTTTCAACTCGTGGAAAATTAACGATCCCTCAATGAGGGAAACCCACACTCAAGACCATCAAGAGTGCCTGTTGTTTCTCAAAAATCAAAAGCGCAAACCTAAACTTGTTGCTCTGAGAGGGTTGTGGTGTTTGTGTTACACTCTTTTCGGTTTTTATCTTCTTTCTGCTTGATTTATTCAATGGATTTTCCGTTCAAACCATGTTTAAATTAGAGTAGTATATTGGAATACGGGATACAGTTACTACCTTTTCTCTAGATGATACCAACAACTTCGGAATAGTATCTATTCATGCAGTCGTATTGAAACTGGATTGGATCTATTTCTGAACCACAAAGTTGCAAATCTTCAGGTTGTTATTCTTCTTAAGCGCTATCGATTTTCTAATCAAAAACACGAAGCTAATCCTCTTATTGTTCACGCATCGGAACACCCATAATGTCACCCGGGGGACTGATTGGAGCAAATGACTGCTGCACCTCTCACTCGCCACTTATGTATCGCTTTCATCTTGAGGATACCCGGTCGGTTCTATTTTTCGATATTGAGAGTGAGCGTCAATGGTTGATGGTGGGCAAAACTTACTAATTCCATTGCTATTACTGCCAATAGTCCACAAATTATACGCAACATGTGCCTGCATGACACATCAAATTGTGTTACACTCTCGATGAGATTACTCTGTTCATTTTCGAGAAAGTTGTTTATTGAATGTGCTTTACCGGTAACGTAAGGTCCGCCTATGGACTCCGCAAAGTGACTATTTCCGGATTTACCGTTATGGGCATTGAGCTTAGCGCATTAATCTCAAGCTCAGGTACGGGTTACATTTATCACACATGCACACACACACTGTAACCGTTTTTATTTGCAGCTAGATAAAAGACAGCTCCAATTTGTCTTTCCGAATATAGAGCCAGGAATGGAAAGATAAATTTTCACATCCTAGCCTCATTTGCATAAACAATTTATAATTCAAACGGGAATTCGTCGTGTATATAGCAAATGAAGCGTGAAATGGAAAACTAGGAAGCACTGGACAGCTGTTTCGACCTGGTTGGGTTCGATCCCCGGTTGGATTGATCGATTCGCACTGCTGATGAAACCCAACCAAGTCGAAACAGCTGTCCAGTGCTTCCTGGCTTTTCAGTTCACGCTTCAAGTACTATATACACGACGAATTTCCATTTGAAATTTAATCGAAACCTCCATTACTCAATTTATGTGTATCTGTGACATTTCTTTGAGTTACAGCCTTGTTTAGCGCGGCACCAAGACCTATATCATCGATTCTACGATTCGAGGAAAATCAATCAACGAAAGGGATTTTTTTCAGTCTGTTCTGATTGAACTAAATAGTCCCTTCTGAGAGAGATTTCGATCTAATTACGAAATGGTCTTTCACTGTTTGTTAAATTTACACGAGCCGGTCTTGTGTCCTCGTCGATTCACATTCAAGTTTATAGTTACACCAAATCGGTCTTCGGCGACAACCTGGTGCGTTTTCCCGGATCAAAATAGCATCCGAATTTTATTTCGCCGTCCACGTTTGCTGATATAGCATCCGCACATGCGTCGACTTTGAAAACCAGGATTAGATGCGTCTAGGTAAAATGAACGGGGATTACACAAATAATACGGGCAGTTCGCTGCATCCACCCCCACCCCGCGCTTGTCGACCACTGACACAAATCCTATCCGGTTAAATAAACAGTTAGATGAAGTAAAATCGCAAAGACCGAAAATCACAGGAATGATGTTAGATAGAGCGACGTGTGCACAATAACCGTGATTGAGGGCAAAGAGAACAGCCAATAATATATCGATGTTATCTGGGGCAGTTTTACTTGGCGGGTAGGTGCATTTGGGGATGCGAGTATAGTGTTTTCACATTGTTTAAAGTGCATCATCAGAGGCACACAACATATTACGTAATTTGTGTTCACAAAAAGACAGAATATATAAAAATATCCATAAAATGTTCATTAATGTCAGGCTGTTAGCAGCGTAACCTTCGGGCAATCAGCAGCTTTCGGTTGTTTGTTAGCCTGTTTAAAGAAACTATAATCTGACCGTGTATGCGTTATACGTATGCAAGCCTGACAATCATGATAAGTAGAATTTTTGGTGGATGTAGGGCTTTAAATTTTGACGAGTCGTATCGACATTTTAATCGACTTAGATAGAATTTTGTTTATGGTCACATTTTTCTTTTATTTCTTCTAATTTTACTTTCTTTTATTGAGTATACAAAAATACAATTTTCAAAAAGAGGTAAGCGACCAATCAAAGGGTTGTCATTCAACACACGAAGGGGAAAGTCAGGCTGTGGGGGAGGGACTCGAACACATTCCCGTGGTGACATTTTCGTAACGTTATCCCCGGGCCACCAACGCTCATATGATCGAAAGGTCCCGACACCTATAAAACTATTCTCACGACTATGAAGCAAAGCTGAATACATATTTTTTCGAAAATCAAAGTGCAGCATGCGTTAGATAAATACTGCTACGTACGCATTCGCATATGAGTTCCCATTAATCGTCCAGTCACGTGACACAGCTATTCATGACAGACACTGACTAACACTCATCCAATCCGTTTTGTATATGCTCCAGCTTGACCTAATTGTCGGTCATCGTTTAATCGATTGATGTACTATCACGATCATTCATTAAATGCTTAACCCGATTCCGATCCGCACGCTTTCTTGTGTGTTCTGATTTCCTCCGTTGGATTATGGGCCCGAAATTACAGTGCATAGCGTGGCGGTTGGAATTCGGTCTTAACACATGAATGACAAGAAAATGGGCAGCATTTGCATTTTAATGCTCGTATATTTCAAGGTTTTTCATTCTTTCATGAACATCTTCTAATTGAGCCTCATCCAGATTTCAAGGTTTGCTGCAAACTACAGCCGTCTGCCCATCTGTTTATCTGGTTTTGTTTGATCAATTGGATTGCGCGATTTGAAAGTTTGTTTTTTTGTCGAAACATTTTTGGGATTAGTTGCAGCTACATAACTAGCCCTAACGTATACCTTTTTGCTGCGTGTAGAGTAGTAGAGTAGTTCGACGAGCTGAGGTGACTTATAAGTCTTCAAACAATTTGACTTACCTGCATTCTCATAACGTAATCCATTGTAGAACGAGTACCATCACCTCAATACATTTCTACCGAACACCCCAATCTGGAATACAAATCGATCTGTTCACCCGATTGCAATTGCGAAGGGTTTCCCATAATTAACAAGGTTTAAAATTTCCTTTCGTCGTCATGAAGACTCTTCTCAACTGTTATCGTTGCGGCCTCCTTCAGGAATAGAATATTTTTCTCTATTCTAAAATGCCCAAGAAATACATAGTCCACTGCTGTTAAAAAAGTTCCAGAGAGCGTTATCTTCGGTGTATTCTTTCCTTTGCTCTTCCAAAACTCAGAAACATAAAACATTCACACAAGTCTGACGTTCTTTTTCGTCCTGTGCAATGTTTCGTATACTCCTAATTACCTGGAATCATTACAACTCCTGAGACGCGAGTCTTGTGTACGTCTCGCTCCATTCTCCGCCATCCAAAGTCGGATATCTTAGGATTGCCTTGACCGATTCATTTTGTTCTTTAACCAATATGCATCTTCGTAATTCGCGTCTACTATCAAATCTTTCTTTTTTGTCTTAGAATGTGAACGTCTCTCGCTTATAGTTTTGGAACCGATCACCATTACACTAGGTCAAGACATTATACAGAAATAGTCATCGATTGTTCTAGAATGCACGTTCATACAAGCCGTGCCAGTTCATCAAACTCGCAGCTGCCCCCTTCTCGAGAGAGCCGCGAAGTCGAACATTTTCAAGAAGGAAGGCTCCCTGATGGAAGACGAAATGACTATCAAAGTAGAAACACTAAGTGCACTTTACTTCTTCGGCCGATAAAAAGGCAACCAAAAGAATGAGAAAACTTAGAACAAATGAAAACGCGTGAAGACCAAAAGACCAGTGATGAACAGTCGTTGACCGGAACTAGTGTGACAGTCTTTCCATCAAAATCTGAGCCAGTTGTTTCTTACTGCCCCCGACTGTTTTTGTAAACCCTTGGTGCATTTTATCTTGAACTTCCGTGATACCCTCAAATGTTTAAAAAGTAGTTTGCAGTGCCTCTTGGACGATGCATTGTACGCGCAAGCGCTTCAGTGCATTCATTGGAATCCATCGTGCATACAAACGTTTACTTCATTTGAGAACTTTCAATAGTTCTCGCTCACGAACCTTGTTGGCGACAATAACCTGTTTGTATGAGACTTGTGCGTTAACGTCTCTTCCTCTTCGTGTTTGCCTTATGTCACCGAGTGAGCAACATTAGTTCCCTAGATATATACCGAGAGAAAGAAAGTTTTTGTGCCTGTGTGTGAGTTGCCTCTGGTTGTTTCCCCATTTATTTTGCCCGACTGCACTCCGGTAGGATCCTGTGTAACTCTCGATCCTTATGCGCTGTGTAAGGTTTGGCCATGGTAGCTTCGTATTTTCATCGAATTGGCTAGTTTCACACAAAACAGACAGATACAAAAATGTCATGAACTATCAGCCGGTCGTGCTAACCTAGACGCTGAACACGAGACAGAATGTCTCAACAAACCGATGCTGCATACAGATGGTATTTAAATGCGGCATTGCAGCAATTCGTTTTTAGGGAAATATTAGTGCCCATACATTAAGCATCATGGATTTCCTGACAGAAATTTTGTGGTGATCGAAATTCAATGCCAAAGTCTGTATTGAACCGTGATTATTTATTTTCTTTTTGGGGGTGGACAGGAAATCTGCATTCGGACATAGACAAGTCTCCGTGAAGGTTGTCTGTTCCTTTCTAGTCCGGGATTGGAGTTTCTCTTGACCCATTGTTTTTCTTTGGATGGTAACGCACTTGTCACAATCAGCAGATTTCCTCCACCTCCTTGCTCTGTCGGTCAGCAAAGGTGACCTGACATTTAGGTCAACGGACGCGCGGGACCATCACGTGAGTTGGAAAACAGTCTGGTTTGTCACGTTTATTTAACAGATTGTTCACACAAATAAACACACCTCACTCTCACCCAATTTGCGAACTGGAATCGTCGGTATCACTTACAGGAATTCCTGTGCTGTGCACCTGTGGGATCAATCAACGACTGTATGCACGCCAAATTCATAGGAAGTGACAACCTTTATTCCAATCTTTATTTAACCAATGATTCAATGGATATTGCTCAGCAAAACGAAAACTGCACTGTGTAACGTGAGGTAAGACTAACCAACATAAGTAGGCTGAAGGAGTAATGAATTGACAGAATGCAATTGTTCAATTTGTCCCCTGCAATCCATAAGATTTGGGTAATTTCAGCTTAAAAATTGACTGAAAGGGGTCCATGTTCATCTCAACGCATATACTTGGATGCGTTTTGCTCCCGTCCTCCCAAAAAGAAAAGAAAACCAATTTTCCCATTGACTACGTTCCCGTGCTTTCTTTGCACATGCCGGGCAAGGCTGGAAGAAGCACCACGGTGGTCAGACCATGACATGGCATGGAGGTATGAAGAAGCTGATTTCAGCATTGGTTTCGGTTGGTGCAGCCCGCCATTCAGGTCGGAGTCCAAAGGATGAGGATTATCGTTGACTAGAGATGCTGAGAGATATGACCCATAAAAGAAGTCAGTGGCGCGAATGCTGTACGGTCTGCCTGTTGAAATCCCGTGCCCTGAAGAAAACAATAAACAACGCAAAATAATATCAAAAAGTGTACGGTGAAAGATACAAACATTTAATGATCCCAGCTATCTGTCATTTTTGCGTAGTTAACCGTTTCATCCTCTTTCCACTTTGTTTTGTATTCCGATCCACCTGCCCCTATTATTGCTATTGTTATTAATTATGTGGCGTTGGCATCAAGCTTGTCTACAAGCCGGTGTTAAATATATATACATGTATATATATATATATCGAGAGAGAGAGAGAGATCA
>UZAN01039670.1:18783-99125 GCA_900618425.1 Echinostoma caproni
ATCGAGAATCAGGGATAAGGTGTTCGAAAGTATACCAATATACACAGAAACAAAGCTACTTTGGACTTAAACACGAGGCATTCAAGGCAATCAGCAGGTGAGTAGTGTACCCACAAGTGGATTAAATATTCCTTTGTGCATAGTGAAGTTTACAGGTTGACATTCCTAGCATATTCGACTCAGTTCCACAATAGTTAACAAAAAATGCTTTTCGGGTGCTCAAATTACTCACAATTTTTAATTTCTCTTGTATGTTTCCTAAATTGCCTATAAGACCATAACTACGTAGGTTTGGAAGATAAGTGAACTATGACGTGTTAAGGTTTATTGTCTAGGGTAGCGGGTTCATAGTTTTGCGACGGCTGTATGTTGTTAGCAAGCTGCCATGATCATCATCAGTGTCATTACCATCATTTTACATCCAAGTGTAAACAGACAAATAAATTTTCGTTAGTTATACTCATTTCTGGCTATGGAAGAGCAGTAGATTTTAAACATAGTTCCTGGGAAAGTTTAATGAATTTCTATCGTGACAGTTAGTTCTGTTGGTAGTGCTGCATTAATGCATTCCGTTGCCGCACAGATAAAAGTCCTTAGCCCGACCATTTATAAGCGCACAGTTTATGCAAATGAAGAGCGAATCAGATTCCTTACTTTGACCGAATAGATCTACTCAACGACGGAGATAGACACCTATGCGTTCGGAACCTGATTAACTTTGCTTATGTTATCCTCTTTGTGATCGTTCTTACCGAAGGGTTATCCCGAGTGTTGTATTCAAGGGTTATAAGTACGCCAATCCCGTCAGTTTATTTTTTGAACACGTTTCCGGGAACGCAGACGAAGTTCGGACAAAAGCTCGGAAATCGAGTTTGCTGCCGTTTGTCAAACCATGTTGAACAATCTTTCTATTTCAAAATTGTATTCTGTGAAATAGAAACTGCTGGATAAACCGGAAGAAGACAATGTTAGCGATGACTTCTAGGTCATGAATATGTTTATATATCTTTATGTATATTTTTGTTTCCAGCCGACAGTGCTTCTCTTTTTCAAATGCGTCAGATTTTTAGAGATAAATTTAATCAATTATCCCCAACAATAAAGGAAATCGACTGCAAAAAGCACTTTCAACATTTTTTCAAGTCAGACAATTCAATTCATTCAAATAAAATTTGTTTCAGAGGAACATACCTGATACAACTGCTTGCGTAATCACTTCGGCTGGTTCCATAAAAAATGTTCACATCTACCTACGTTCCCTCTTAGATATCGAAAAGTAACCAACTGGATCAGTATGCACATTTGCGGTAAAAAATCGCATACCATATTTTGTTACACCAACGATTTCTTTTAAAGTAGGTTATTTGCACCCAGGACTAGCGATTAATAATGCAGGTGTTTGGTTTGCTGCCTTAATTAAAAATCCAGGATCAATAATATAGTGGTGGCACCGAGACAAGCAATGTCCGAATGAATGCATCTTTGATACATTTTGAACCATGAATTTCATATCACTGGAGTTACACCTTTTGGGGAAGGTTTTGCGTCCACGTTTGCACGTTTTTCATGAATTTCAGGTATGGAATAATTACTGGAGTGTAGATAAACGACAACCGAATAGGAGCAAGTAAATTTGTCTATCCCGAAAAGGATGCATGAGAAATATCTCCTGAAGATGAACACGTGACTGATGTTTTTAAAGGCAATATGAAAGTGGTGACTCCAAAATTGGTATGTAACAGTGATATTGCTAAAGTGCTAGTCTCCAGAGAAAACGTCAAAGTTGTTTGACATTCGCTGTTAGCCGGAGAAATTGCCGATTTTTGTTCAATGATATCTAAGTTATCGCATATTTCACTACCGATGAATCTGTGCAAAAGTAGCACATTACCGAAAGCGCGCAAATAGAACGACAAATGATTACCCCAGGATTCAATAGTCAAATAGCATTTGTGGAATCGTCCCTCAATCACCACAACATTCGTTTAAACTAAAAGGATGTCTCTTCACTCCCTCAAGCAAATTTAATGATGCCCATGAGGTTGAGTCAAGTATTTATGCAGCATTTCTTTAGGGTCTTTTTATATCCTCCTATCCTTTTTCAAATAAGGCAGTATTAAGCTTTTCATATTTCATTGTGATGAATAAATTTGCCACGAAACCTGTGAACGAACCATTTGTTTACAAGCGGTGATCCAAAACTTTCAAATGCCGAGCAATAGGCTACTACAGTCCTGATAAAGTCCACCGTTGTTCAAGAATTTATTCTGTCACCGAGTTAATGTATCAGTGAATAAATTCTAAGCACGATACATGTAAACTGAACGACATTCTATTTAATAGCTATTTTGACTGATTATTCCTTATATAAATTCATCAATTTTTTGCTTTTGGGAATCTCCGAATGATTATTCAACAGCCCTTGGAATGGTTATCCTTTACTCATGTACGAAGACCCACTGGCACGAACCAGCTAATCTAAATCCGTGTCAGCAAGCAACGTGATGAGCTTATCGCTCTCTTCCCCTTGAAACCTCTCATAGTCATGCCCTAAACATTTGCGATGCGATTAGGCTCTCGTAAAATCGAAAGCCCATCGGTGAGTGTTCATTTGTTTTAAATCCTACTTTCGACACCCAATATTTTGCATTGCAGATAATCAGAAACAAAACGAAACCAGTTCGTATACCACGTTATATTTGTTTACATAGGTCTTAAAAAAAGAGAAAAATGCTGATAAAATGAGCTTTGTGCTGATTAATTTATGTGATAGCTAAAATCTAAAGTGAGGCGACGGATCCCTAAAACCAAAAACAACATGCGTACAAAAGCGATCGTATTAACCGGGTTGTTAAGAAAACGATTGCCGGAAATCCTCATGATGATTACTCCATCCCTTTGCTTCTTTATCAGCGGATACACTTGCCCAAATTGAATTCAGTAGTGCATTTCATCCATTAGTTTGCCCAAATCTTGACTTATATGACCTAGGGGGGAGCACGGAAGACAATTCAGTTAAAGTAACATAAACCAAATAACATCGTGAATGCCAGATGTATTGATACTCTGACTTCAATGTCTTGAGAAACTCACAAAATGCGTGCATGTGTTCTGCATTCAGTCGCCGGTTGAGTTTAGCTAAAACATGTGCATTTAAATCGTTTTATCATTTTCTGCACCGGAAGATTATCTGTCTGGATTGAGAAACACTGATGGGGGCGGGGCTATTTTTCTAGGCCAATCTGGACTTCGGGGTCTGCTCGTTTCAGTGACTTTGTTTGTCACAGAATATTACCCTTGGGGAATGACTTAGCAGCCCCAAGGATTTTTCTCTTTAAATCCCGTTTATATTTGATATAAAAACCAAACTTTAAAAACTCTGAAAATCCGATTTGTTTGTCTTACAATAAACTATTGAGAATATGTGTTGTTTTACCAGACGTTTGCAAGAATATCATTAGGACAATGAAAATATTCAATCAATCGTTCTTGCATAAACTTGAGTACACGGTGAACTTGGATACCTACGGAAACATCCCCCTATTCTGGTTTACCTTTGGGTAACTAGGATTTACTATAAAAACATGTTCATGTTGGAACCACCCACTTATGATATCATTACGTGATTTCACCATAAATAACATTTGAAACCAATTCTCCGTCATTTTAAATTAAATCAGAAATGGTGATGTTTCATATATATGTCGAGCGAAATGTATTCGCTTTGGTTGATGTCATTTGGTTTCTATATATAAATAAAGCAATTATTGTGTGAGTGGTATTCGGCTTTTGTAGGTTAAACAATGCAGATGTCAAGAAGGCTATTACTGAATATATTTATACGCGCAAGTGATGTATGTGTTTTTATATTTTAAAGGATACATGGTTATCACTGTGACTACCACGCAAATTGTGAATCATTTTTTTAGATGCAATTTGACAATCGATTATTGAGCTACGGTTATTGGTTTGCTTCAGTTTGATGCTGATCACAAAGAGATTCGGGGCCGGATATTGCGGGTTACACTGATTTCTTATTTACGAGCTGTTAGGGACGAAACGTGATTTAAAATACACTTTTATAACGAGTGAGCAAATGTGCAATGCTAATTAATTGCTTGACGTTGACCGAACAGAAATTAAATTATCTAAGGGTTTAAGGGACTTAGAAAATCGTTCTCCCGGACAAAAGGTTGTGTGAGTTTTCTCTGCAACTTTACGTATTTCTATAATGTGTATTCGTGGGTTTATTCCAAACTAAGCGTTGTACATTTGAAGCTTTCTAAAAGCGCTGTCTATGGCTTTTGAATAATGTTTTGATTTAGAACTAAGTGCGATCAAGTGTAAATGAAGGGAAAGCAAACACAATGACTAGAACAAAGTAATAAATTTATCTTGGTCGAACCATAATTCGATAGCTATTCCCGTTGTTGGATTGATCTTCCGCCTTTGCATTGATCTGTTCTATGTTTCGGTTCTCACTCTTACTCAGAACGTATATATTTGAAATTCGGTGGCATTTGGCACCCGAACTGGCGGACCTTTGCTTGGTCCTCCTGTATTTTTGTTCATTTTGATACCACCTTTTTGTATTATATTGATTTATTTTAAAAATTAAACATATAAGGGTTTACTCCTTGGGAAAGAACTACGCATTTGTAGTCAAATAAACTTCACGATAAACTTACATTAACTCGCTATTTTGTTTCATCTCGAAACCAATGGGGTAAGATTTTATGAATTTATTCAATCCTCAAATTTCATAGATTTGCCAGTGTTCTATGTGCCAATTAGCGTATTTCACAATCTTGACTTACAGTTTTACTTTGCATATTGGCCAGCTCTTTGTTCCAAGGTTTACATTTAACTACCGCTTTGCTTTAACGTCAAAGCTAAAACTACGGAGAGCGGGAGTAGCCTGGTTGAAAATGATTTACCAATATCGCTGTGACATAAGAGACCACGGTGTTCCGGTGAAATGCATCGGTTTCTGTCAACAAGTTGTGAAACCGAAGCACACTGTCAACCTACTTAAGTGACTGATTACATTGTTAGTGTGAAGGCCGAACAAAAAACAATCTGCGGTTCGGGTGGGACGTATCTTACTGCAAACAGCACAACAATATTACCAATAAAGTACTAATCGCGAATGTCGCGGAACGGTGCGCAGCTACTACGCAAAACAAATGTTAAGTCATTTGAATGAAATACGCCGTAAGAGAGTCATACCGGATTAGGTAAATTCAAAGTTTCAAATGAACCACTGATTAAGTAAGTCGAACAAAATGTGGTTGTGAAATTAAAATGGGACATTGTGATTAAATTAACTTTTTGTGGGATGTGCGGTTCTGGAGTCTTGTAATGCAATTAAGTTAAAATAATTGATTTTTTCATTTGCAAAGTAATTCACAAACCTAGTGGGTGAGATTTGAGTCCTTACATACCAACCGATATAATATTTTAAGTACGGTATTGGCTTACCTTCCTGCGTTTCATGTATTGACACATTCAAGGGACAAAACATTTGTGCTGAAAGTATGACTACAGTGCTTTTCTATTGACTTAAAAGGGGAATATATGATTATATTACGTCGGCAATTGTATAATACTGAGTTAAAGCTAAAATCAACTTGAATTCAAACGGTTTTGACCGGTTAGGTTTTACTCAAACTAATTATCATGACGGAAGTTGCATGTTTCAAAAAAATATAGATGGATATCGATAGTTTGATGCAAAATATGATTTTCTGCAGTGATCAAATAATCGTACGTTTATTTGATTATGCAATGATTTCGGCAACCACGCGCGCATTTCTGCAATCGTGAAGCGGGTTGTCTTTGTTGGATGAGCAAATCGCCCCGTTACATTCAATGTTGCGAACCACTGCTAACCTTAGTATACCAAATGTCAACTTCCAGTAATCCGTGAATTCTACCGCAATTGTGAGGACAAAGTAGAGAAGCGCTCCACAGTTCTCATGAAAATCACCCAACTGTCACACACACATCTCAAGGACATGTACCGATCTGTTTGTATTTTAAGTTAGAAGGGCATTCAAGTGACCGGGAAAACGTCGACTGATTGAATTCATGCGCTGTAGACTCCACTTCAAAGCATGTTAATCAAATTTTGCGGACCTTCAACTGAACACAAAATCATCAATCCATGACCTTGAATTTGTTGAGGTCAATACGTGCAGTACAGCAATTACGTTATTAAATTAAGTTGACCTTAAATGTCCAAAGTGTTCCGGTTGAGAACATACTTTATCCTTTGCTGTTAGTTCTTCACTCGTGTATCAGTTTGGTGTAACGCAATGAAATATACTTCCAAATTTCTTCATTTGCCTTTTCATGCAATGAGTTCAAGGTGGACGTGCAGAACACGTCGGCAGATATATGAAAACTTTGAGCTCCAAGAAGAGGAGAATTGAACTCAACCGTTACTCGATGAGGTGATTTATTGGTTGAACTGAGTCAAGTTCATAATGGTGACAACTGTCGGACTACGCTGAAGCAACCATCTACCCACCAAATGTAACGCTTTTTTGCTCATTGGGTGGAAACAATAATGTACTGACTTTGATACATCGGGAAATCATAAAAGCATGCTTTCGTTGCTGCACGCTACTAGAAATATTTAAATCCGGACTACGAAAATAAAATTAAAGGTCGGGAATTGTTCCACGATTTAGAAGCGATCACATTGTAAGCGTTTGCATCAGATGCCGTGAAATACGGATGTTGATCAATCAACTTTAGTGTAAAAATATATAATAGATATTTGGTCTCTTATCTAGCATTCGTAGTCTATTTTGCAAGCTTTGATGCGAGCGATCCGAATTTAAACATTTGTGCCAATAGTTCACGAATACCACGGTACACCGCTGTTATTCACTCTTGGTGCATCACAACAGATAAATTTGATCGGTTAGATGAATTTATTCGGTCTGATGCAGTTTTTCTGTAAAGTTTCCCAGTCAACTGAATTTTCAACTTGATAGCACGCCTGTTTACAACCATGATTCATTTACCATCATCAAACGACGTTCATTTAGTACTTGAGATGATCGCAGGGTTTTTATTTATCCTACCATTAAGTTAAAAACTAATCATGACAGATATAGTTGAACCTGCTTTTCTAACCGAAAATAAATTCCATTTTGCCCATTCACCGAGGTTAGCAAACATTTCATCACTTTTTGAGGGGAGAACTTCAGCACTTGAGAGATGAAGAACAGGCGAAGTGGGATTTAGTTAACCCGAGCTACAAGAACCGATTTTTAATTTATCGTCAAGGGAAGAAAATTGTTCACATAAGAACCGAACCAGATCAAAGGATTGCGTTTATATCGCGTTCTCGTTTAGCCATTACTCTACATCTTTAAGGACCTTCCGGATTGTCCTAACATGACTATGGCTATGTTTAGTTTTCCTCAGTTTAAATTATTTTTATTTGAAACAATTGGTTTTGTTTGCCTATCTTAAGCAAACTAAACGTACTCAAGCACTGGTTTACATGACCATTAATGTGTAGTACGTGTACGTTCTGATTATAGCTAAAGTAGGTCCAGGCTGATCTTGGTTAGGTGGGGTCCACCTCATGGTAAATCTGTGGCTCGTGTAAGCTTTTGTCCTAACGCTGAAATAGAAATCCGTCAGCTCATCATGCTGTGAGAATGCAGCTCCCTTTTCACCTTTACCTATTCATAATTTCTTTCTCCAGTACGGTTTTTTAATTCAGAGAAGAACTCAACCAATAAAAGTCATAATCTCTCTCAGTGAGCCCCTTATCCGGCAAAAGAGCATGCTGAGGAGTGTCCACTAATTACTGGTGATGAGTGCTGTTTTATATTCGTTCTTCGTCGATTTTCAGCTGGTAACCTCAATAAGATCAATCCTAATGGAATCATCTCGTTGCATGTCGATGTTTGGATAAACGATTTTATACAGGATATAAATCAATGAAAAGGTAATATTTATCTGGCCGTTGTACACCTTTCTAGATTGCTAACAAATCCAATTTATAGGCCTTTAACGCTGCGATATTCTGTTGCATTGCTCTCAAAAAGTGATATTTGTATTTTTGTCTGATTTTTCTTGAGGATTATGCAAACGCTTCACGTTGTCCTACCAAGCAAGTCCCATTGATTGTCGTCGCGAATGTGTATTGTTACTGCGTGAAAACGCAATTCTCGATTTTCAGAGGGAACCAATAATCAAATCTCTAGGAATCCTGTCTCTCGATAATAATATGTGAGTATACCATTACCCAACCTGTAAATGTTAGATATCTCGTTCTGTCAATCAGCCGGAATGTATGCTCGTCTGATCAAGTCATTTATGTAATTAGAAAGGGCAGAAAATTGTTATATTACCTTTTACATCTGAAAGCTTTCTTCGTTAAGCGCTTCTTCATCTGTCGTTTTATTTTACTTATATTCTGCCTCAAAATAAAAGTCAATCTACCTTTATGGGAATTATTTACAAGCTCATACTTCACTTGTCCCCGTTTAACGGCTAAAACCAATTGCCACACAGAATTCCAGGTAGAAGATCACAAGTGTTGTAGCCTTCAAATGTTTGCTTTTATTTTATTTGAATGTGAGGTTTTCATCGAGTCTGTCTTTGAGAGATTCAATAGTTGGTTTCGCAAACGGCCTGAAACTGAAGGGTTTTCCAAGTATTGCATACTTTGAACGCAAAACATTGGCGCCGGCATTCCAGTGGATACTTTAAAATCAGAAACTCTAAACGATGTACCCTAAGGTGTACATTGTTCGACAACGTCAGCAGCGGCCGACATGGATGGTTTGGGTTCTACACTATTTGATTTATTATTTAAAAAGCAAGTCTCCCCGGTACTGAGCGGAATATTCTTTCAATGATCGTAATATCTCCTCACAGGCGAGATAATGCAATCCCATAACCATCTTGGTGGCAATCTTTTGTAGTCGCGCCAGCATCTAACGATCACGGTGCAACCATGAACTCTAAACTTGGATGGTGTACTCTGTCTACAGTCGAATATACACTGATAGCAAAATTGGGAACAGTGCTCATTCAAACCGACCAAACCGACATTCTTCACGGCAGCGAACGAAGGCCTAGGTCTTTGGCTGTACGGGCCCATGAAATTGCTCGATTTCGAGATTCTTAGCACATATATGTAGACGTTGCGGTATCTGCCTTGAAATTTCGTGGCACTTCATTGTTTTACAACATACAAAACAGAAAAACAACCCTACGCATGCGTAGCAGGCAGATCTTATAAATTGTGTCCTCTTATCCAATCCGATCCCACTATAACTGAATAGTTTCTCGCACGGTAGCCTGCCGGTTTTCTATACTGCCTTGTCTTGTCCAATTTCTCGGTAAACGCAACGCTTCCAAAATAAACTCACTCATATCTTAAACTGTTTGTTTTGTCCTTGCTTTCCACATATCTGGTGAAATATGCTCACTTGTTAATTCTTCTTTAATCAAGTGACTATTGAATATTCACTGTTCGGGGTGAATAACGCATTTACTTGACTTGACTTCTAATTCAATCATTTTGGGTAACCACTGTTTTCTGAAACCTCGGCTCACAAACATCGTGTCATTTAATTTATCTACTAATTGTTATCCGGAATCATTGCTCTTGAAGCAAGTTAAGAGTTAGCTCGTTTGCACTATCGAATATCTTTCATATCTGATTTCATCAATAAAGCGGGTTTCATCTCTGCTGAGCTATATTGATAGACAGGGATAAGTGTTTATAATCTCACAATGATGTTAAATACACCCTTGCAATTTCGAGCTCTTACTGCATCTTTTCAGTACAAAGTCTAAATGTTTTCCAAGTTCATGAGGTATGGGATCAGACGTGATCTTCGCCATCTGCTTACATTTTACTGTGGGTTCTCGCGATTGAATAAAGTAATACGCGCCAGTAATCTCTCATGCGGATAATTCCGTTTGTTTTCTGCTATGACCGATTTCTATCTATGTGATTCCGATTGACCACAATCACCCTCCACACTCAGGCTTCCATTAATACGTCCTATCAGTAAATCAGCATCTGGATGGGTGACAAGTGGACAAATTATCTACGCACGTATAGGCAGAGAATTAATTAAAGTCAATCAACCAGAAAATGATTTGTTGTTTTACAGTAGGAACTCATGGACTTAAGCGGTTTTATCTTCTGCTCTAATTAACAAATTCGTGTTTTTCATTAAAAACAATCTAAAAGCGTCGGTGCTGCTCTAAGTTTTGAAATCAATCCATCTGTTTGTCACTTCGCTCCACAGATGGGGGACTCCTTCAAACAGATTAGACACAATGTGAGCATGGATCGATCAAGGACACAGTAAAATCGATGGAATGGCAGTTTTACGATCTCATAACCCATATGAGCCGTAAAAGAAAGATTGAACGAGTGGAAAGAAATGCAGAATGACAGTTAGAAAGTGAACGATATAGAACACACCTCACAAAATATAACCGAACACATCGGTCATCAGGCGTTCATTGGAACCATCAGATCAAACAGAACACAAAACGAACGTGCCCTCATGCTAGACCAAAGCATAATTTGTGAAATTTTACCGATTAGAAACTGCTTCAGCACATAGTACTTTCTAATGCAATCCAAATTTCAAAAGAAATTTTCTACTTGATTAATAAATACAACACTTGGGTGTATGATATCATGCAAGTATGTACACCAAATTTTCACTTTGTTTAACCATCAATGAAGATCCATTGTGCGTTCCAGTTTAGTAGAGACGATCTGGGCTTAACTGTTTTTGGTTAAATGTTTTCTACAACAGCAGCTATATTGTACATCTTCAACAGAATTCCTCTCGTTTTATCTATAAAATTTCTCGCCTACTCCACACCGAAATTGCTGTTTGCGCTCTTTGCTCAAACTTGAATTCTGTATTAGAAAGCTTTATTATATTGTATTCAACATATACTATCAAATTTTCTAAACATATATTGACCATATGTTTCTAGTTGAAGCAGACCACTAGGCCAAACTTTAAACCCATGATCTCATTTATTGTCCGATGCCAGCCGACCTGATGACTTGCTTGCAGAAGCATTGGTAACTCTTTGAAGGTGAAATATAGTTGCATCCGTTTTGTCGGGCAAAGTCTGTTCCACTAAAGACCCTGCACAATTTGTATTCTAGTATCCTTCATCAAACTATACTTTTACACTGTCTTACTGGCCTTTACACTTTCCCTTTTCAAGGATTTCAAGCCGAAACTGCCGGACATGTAAATCTGCTGTTGTCATTTTTCAGTTAGGCACAGACAAATAAATCGACAATTTTTTGAACATCTTAAATGAACCGCAACTTGCCCCGGACTAATTCTTCCGGTGTTTTGCCGGCCCACTGCATTCCGTTACCAATGGCTTCACATACGTGATAAGTTATTCAGCTATTGAGATAGACCGAATTACCGGGTACCCTTCATTGATCCCAAATGCTCAGCATGCAAAATCGAAAGCCTGTTGCAGAACCTCTACTATTCAAATGCCCAAAACGTTTTCAGCAGTCTATAAACATTCCCAGTGGTACTTTACAGTTTGCCTATAAACCCAATAGCTCCACCTTGGGCGCAGTCTTTACCCTTATTCATTTTATCACTAAATATTTTGACAACTCTGTTGATTTTGTTTGGTGTTTTTCTGTACTGCTCTTCTTCTTTTAATTCCGTTCCTCAAACTCATTTCTTTCAAAATATGCAATCGTTTGAATGCCCCGAGCAAATATTTCCTAGCTATCAGACTGATTAGGTTCGGGAAATCTTCGTCTAAACCCCTAGTCAATAACTCCGGGGTTCTTCAAGGAGCTGTGCTATTCCCACACCTATTTTTTATTTACATTTGAGATATTCCGTTTATTTTGAAATATGCAGATGACTTTGTACTGTGCTAACTAGTTTCTTATTACTTCGATCCAAAGCTAATCATAAACAGAGACCATAGGTAAGACTTACATTTGTGATCCTCATAGGTGACTTGTAGAAGAAGGGACTTCTTCGCTTCAGCAATCAGCTTACTCAGGTCGTGTTTAGAAGTTCCCGGTAATGAAAAAGGAAAACGCCGGGTTGCGGTTGAAGTGATAGATGCGGATGTGCGTGACCACTGGTTGGCCTCTATCTCACCTAAACCGGGGTCATTCGCTGTGATAGTGCTCTGACCGGTACCGACCAGATGTGGTGTACCGGCCCGAGCTGGATTGGATAACACAGCAGTCAACATGGATTCCAAAATCTCCTCAATGTCAGATCCGTTCAAGCTGAGTAGAAACGTGGCCTCTTTAATGAATGTCTCTATGTCCAAACTGGCGCGAATCTCAGCGGAGAAATCTTTCAGAGGAAGACGCTGTGAATCATAATGGAAAAAGAAAGAGCGTTGGATTTTGGTAGCATGTAAAAAGTCAAATCAACTGATGTATAATTGCACCTGTGGATATGTTCGTTTGTGTGCTGCTTGTATTAAAAATGTGTCTTGCTTAGCAAATAAATAAATAAACCTACCATTTAGTTGTCCAAAATAATAAATAACAATAAACTCTCCAAATATATTCCTGTGTGACATTAGAAGTTTGTGAAACATAAATCAAATCAACCTTATTGAATAAATAACAAAAGGCGGCCGATTACCTTTCTTTTAATCTTAACCGATTTCCACCAAGGAATTCATATAAAAAATAAATGACTGTGTGTGCTACATTGTTTAAAAAATGTTTCAGTTTTCAATACGGATAAAACTATTTTGCTAAAATTTTCACACTTCTTCATCTGTCAATTTTGATAGTGTTTGTGAAATCGGTGATGAACGAACCTGTCGTTTGAACATTTGTCTTTCGGACTCACGGCAACAGGGACCGATACATCAAATCACTTTACGTCGGATCTCTGCAGAATCTGTATGTCTTTAAGTATGATTTGTTTCTTGAAATACCTACCCTCCTGTATTTTATTTCTGGTTCACTGTTTATCGACTCTTGAAGATATACCGAATATAGTTCAGTTTATTTATCAGCTGTATGGCATCATTTTCTTTTACTCGCCCCCTCTACAAATGGGTTACACACTAATCGATCCCTCACATACTGATTGTAGATGTTTGAAACATGCATAAGAAGTACTTTTTAATGACCCTGGATAGAAGAATTGCTAAATTACAGAGTTTACAAACATGGTGTTCACCGCAATATTAAATTGAATTGCTCCGATTATTCCGATCGCTGCCAAAATAGTATGAAAATATCAAAATCCGTTTAATTCATGATAAGTGACTCTTATAAGAATGATACTTTCGATCCTCACCCATCGGAATACAGACTAAACCCATGATTTTTGAAACAAATGGTGTACGAATGTGCTATTTAGTTTGCATTGTAACTGAGGAGGAATATTATGGGAAGTGTTATTGATGTGAGAAGCTACAAGGACCATAGTGTTATCTTCAAGTATTTGTGAAACTGTCTTTTTGCTTCCATTTTTATTCATGGAATCAACGTTCAATAAAGAGGCCACTGCCACACAAAGGCTGTCTGGAGAAATACACAACTGAATTTTCCCATCGAGCGGTAGCGGACTGCATAGTTTCATTTTATAGGAATAACAAAGAAAAAGGGATGCGGATGTGAGATGTTCTCAACTTCTTCCAAGCGAATTGAGTTCACCAAGTTATTTCACACATCATAAGCTTTGAGTGACAATATTTACTACCCGAATATTCATGATTGCAAACAAACGTTCTATGTTTCGAATTGTTCTTTGGCAGATTTGAAGTTTGTATGTCAATTGTGAAAGTTCAGTAGTCTCGATGGGATTCGAACCCTCATTTAAAAAGAGTTTCAGAAGCTGAACATCTGTGTTTCTCTAACACGCACTAAGTCACACGATCAAGTCTAAACGGCTCCAACAGTTATATTACACGTGACTCATATTCCTCTCGTACGAGAAGCACCAGGTTGTAAAATTTTCCAAACGAGTCAGTGCAGAGACCAACGAGGGCCGTGGCTTGTAACACGCTTTCGAAAATGGGTTGTGGTATATCGTGTATATTAAAAGTAAGAAACGGTCTGCTCAGCTGCCCGATGGTCAAGTTATTAGCATGATTGTGTGGTCCCGGGTTCGTGCCATCGTTGATTCGATGGGTTTGCACCGCTAATGATACTAAACCAGGTGGAAATATCTGCCCAATGTTTACTGGATTTTCATCTCCAGCCTTATTTACACAATCAAGTCGTCATCTAATCATGTCAGATAGTCTGGTCCTCTCAGTCTGTGAAACTGTATAGCACTGGCACTTGTAATGGCTTCAGTATTATATATGTTTCTACTTTCAACTACACTCGCCTTCTACACAATTTAATTAGCTGCACCGTGTGACATCCCTCATGCATTATTTCTTGATTTGTGTGATCCAGAGCCCCCACCCCGTTTAGTACTCTGCCGTGCTACGCTTGAGTTGATCCAACGAGTTTATTGATCAGGTCGACTGTTTCACCGTCACACGTAACCAGTATCACTGCGTTTGTTTGATCGCCAATCTTTACCATTCTCTTCTTACTTACATCACATCGCGGATGCACCTGTCCAATATTCGACACACGCAAAAAAACATTCATTATCCCTTTTCCTCACATCGCTTCGGTTTTATCTCCCACACTTGATTGGTGAGTTGTCGGCCATTCGACCATTATGCAAGCTTGCTCGCGGTCAACTTCATTGTGAACACTGACCCCCCATTGAACTGGAAAGCTGTCATTGAGCTGAAGATTTTGCGGCCTAATGAGAACTCTTTTGACATCAAAAAAAACACCGAGTTCATCTTGATATGTAGTTGATTTTAAAACTTCCATCATCAAAGAAACATGTTTGGTTTAATCAAAGTTCAAACCTTTCGTTCCTTACACATTGATCATAAGCTGCTCATACATCTACGAAGTTCTCGAGAACCACGTTTTTTACTTACTTCAGGATTTTTACGTTTCCTGGTAGCCAGGTGTTATTTTAAGTGTTAAACAAATTATAATTCACTATTTCAACTTCAGGTAAAAACATCGCGACTTCAGGTGATTCCACCAATCGCCTTCACCGGAAAAGGTTGACGTTTTAACCATCACACATTATCCATTGGACGGTGTTTATTACAACCTCTGTCCATAAAAGACAACTTGACTATGTGGATGAGTTGCCGAACGAAGGTGGACGCTTCAGCGGATTTTGGGTCTAAGTGTTCATCCTTTGAGAGCGTGGGAACTAATAAAATGACCGGCAAGCAGAGCGTGTTCTAAACGAGAGTGAATGAGTCCAGCGGAGCTTGACCTCGGACGGCTAGATAAGGAAGCAAATCACATCCAGATAGGTCAATACATCAGTTCCCATGCTCAGGCATTGTTTTTGACGTGCATTGATGCATGAGCAAATACAATGTACGCAATCATAACCTACTCACTTAATTTAACCAAGGTTCGATTAACATGTACCTTCCACGATGAAAGGCACAATTTGCAAGACACTTAACACCTGAATAGTAATAAACCCTTGTAGCGGCCAAGCAGATTTTTAAACCTGTTTTTCAATTATTGGCTAAGTATCCTCGATAATAGCATTTTCTTCCGCCATGTTCTTCTCTTCCTTTAATGTTAGCCGTTTAGAGCACCAAACCACTGAATGCCGGACCAAAGGATTTGGTGAGTAAAGACGTTAAAAATAACAGCTTCAGAAAACAAAACTGACAAAACTCCAATGTTTTCAATACCAGCGAAGAGATTACTGAAAACAAAATGAAAAAAAAATTGTCAAAGCTACATTGAGCCCTCGGGATACAAATGAACTGTGCCCATTAATTGATTTGATGCTGGCGTACAGTTCACAACCTGGTTAAACACCGAGTGTCTCTCATGACTGGGACCACTGAGGAACTGAGTATGGTCTTCGTTTGGCCTCGTCAAATTCGTTATTGTGCTGATTACACGCAAAATATTTTTTTAAAGAGACCGAAATATGGTGGGAAAGCGTTACCAGTTCTGCTCGTTTTGAATCGATAGCTAAGGAAATCGTGAAATTGCTAGATCTAGCCGAACTTCCAAAGACCATCTTCAGTCGTTGGAAGTTTTTATCTACTATTGTGATTATTAGCCACCAAATACGTAATAACTAATTTCAATCATAATCAAAGGCATAGCTATCCCATTGCAGCTGAAATCACAAAGGTGCAATGTCTCGGCAATCCAGAACACCGATCGTAATGCGGAGTTTTATGCAAGTGCCGACATAGAAGTGCGAGAGGTGTTTCGAGCACATACGTCCATTGCAAATTACTGGTAGTGCACAGTTTAAAGAGTGAGCTACAGCTAAAGCACTTTATGATAGATAGATTTGGCCAAACGAGTGACTTGTAATAGCTGAAGCAACAATCACATGTGGGTGGTACCAATGAATTTGGATTTGTAGACTTACTTGACGTTAAAATGGATTCATCTGAAGCTGAATATGTGTAGAAGTAGATTTCAAGAACCATTTTTCCCTAATCGTGTTAACCGTCAACGTTATCGCGAAACTTAGCACAGATGACATTGAACGCATGCTCTAATCATATTGGTAGCAAATGGTTAGTATGTGATTTAGCGACTAAGAAAAATCCCAAAGATGAAGGCTATTAGGAGTTAATTTTGTTTTCTACAAACCAAAATAGGTTACAAGAGAAAGGCTATTAAGTATTTCATTTTATGTTTCTAGAATGAACGCCATATATGATGATAGAATAAAAATTAAGCAGACGTCATGAACAGGTAGTGAAACAGAACAAATCTAGTAGGAAATTTCAATCAGACCTTATAAATGTATGTCTCTTTTAACTAATCCGTTCTAGTTGAAAGAGACTTTTGAAATTTTCTAAATAACAAAAATAATACATTTAACGGATCAATTTTAAACTTATGCGATTTCCCATGTGACACCACCGATAGATCTTCTTTAACGAATTTTGACTTGGTGAGAGTAACCAATTCATTCTTTCACAAATTCAAGTATGGAAAAATGAAAGAACAATTTGTCTTCAGAATGGGAACAGACATGCGGTTTTGCACAAAACGGACAATTTACTGGCGCTAATAAAATCCATCATGATATGGTTAAATTATTCATGGGAGCTTGACTCGGTTATTTATTTTTATGTTCGGTACCTAATGACTTATCGACAATGAAATTCCATGTTATGACTTTTTCAGTTATTATTTTCGATTCATTCTTTATTCAATCTGATTAACTTCTCCTTTGAATCCCAACGGAGTGTTTTTTGCTTGTCTGCATGGACTGAGGCTAGACTAGACCCCGAAGGATAACCTCATATGAACAATGGTATTGTGTGATTGTTGATAACAGTGCAACCACAGTTCAAACAAACTGTGCTTAAACAGATTACAGCCAGTCTGGTACTAAGAACAGGTTCAACCATCGCCTGAAAAATGTTTATGTAAAAGTGCCCATGGTTGGAGATGTAAACGACCATTTCGCATGTCAACAAGAACTAAGCAACCGTATTTCAGAAACGTGGGTTAGATGTCTTGTGCTGTATCCGCAACAGTGTGCGTTCTTTGTTAAAGTTCACTTTAAACGTTGGAAGCGTGACCTAGTCACCTCACGTAATTCATCACAGATGGAGAACCGGGTTTAGATGTATATTATACGGATCAGTTTAAGTGACAGTGGAGTGCAGATGACTAAAACTGCCTGCATGAATTCCTTCCTGCAACGACTTTACGCACAGCTGTTTATGAGGTTGGGCAGCTACACAAAAAGACGTACACTCTAACATTCAGCAGTATTGACAATCTGTCGAAATGAGTTACCCGCAAGGCCATTTCCTCGAACGTACATGGTAGAACAATACTAGGCGACGATCCGAGAAAAAGATTAGCTCAGATCAGTATTCGCTGGCGATGGCAGATTCCCTGGTGTGCGTTCGGCAATCGAAGTGAACGGTGAGCGCAATGGATAATGGAATGATAAATGAATCCGTTTTCATGAAAAGGTGTTTCCGTTTCACTTGCAGTAGAAGAGTTCTAAGTCTGATTTCAATAAACTCTTTTTGACTAATCGCATCAACTTCAATCCATGGACAGTGGTTGACAGTTCAAGTGAGTTTTCTTTGAAGTGTAAACCTCAATCGGAACCGCACCAGATATACAGAGGACAAACCAGCATAGTATGTCTTCATATCAGAAGTCTTTGACTGTAACGACCAACCTGCAATGTACAGTTCTTCGCTGGAAAACAGGCGTTCGATAAGTTGATCAGTAAGAACAATGTTTTGAAAAACCACTGTCAGAGTCGCATCACTCGAGTAGGAAGGGGAGGACTACATGAGTTACGACCGAGTCAGTCAACTCGTGCTGAGCGTAAGTAGTTCTCCTTGGCATGAGCTCTTTGGCTGGCTGCGCTGAACACGTGCTTGTTGTCACGTTGGATTTTATCGCATTTGCTTAATGGTTATGTCCATGTGAACCATATTCTGGATCTGATATTCTTTTGTCAGGGCACATTTTGATTGAAAACGGAGTTCTGTGCTTCACAAATACTTTGCTTAGTGAGATTCGTAATTAAGCTTGGCTCATAAAACTCGGACGATCCAGCACCTACTTTCACCCTCCTAGGCCATCGCTGGTCATCAATAACGTTAGCCCATTCTTAGCGAACAGCTAAGGTTTCAATTATGTCCTGAACACACATTTCAATTTTAATGAATACAGGGTACCAGAAACCTGGACATATCAGAATGTTGGGGACATGGTTTGGTTAATAGACGATCTTGATGGATACTGACAATTTGAGCAACAAAGTAGGAATAGACCTGAAGGTTGCATTAAAACACACAATAATGTTTCTTGGCTTACCAAGTCAGAAGTGATGCTCACTTTTTTCGAAAACTGCACTGACTGACTTTTCATCCGTTCTTTGCCATTACGAATTCTCCCGTCACAACCATAATTATTGTTTATAAGTTAATCATGCTTTCAGACGGATATATGTATATGCTTTTTTCGATTTCTATAGCCGTATTTTTTGGGAATTCCTTCCTTGTTGGAGACGGCAATCAGACGACAGTTTTTTTCTCTGGCTTTCTGTGTTCTCTATGATCAGCCTCGGTCTCCTATGGAAGAATGTCCTGTGCTAGACAGATAGATCGCAATCCACAGAAACTTATTCTCTCAAATAAAAGACCCAGGTAGTTACCCGTGACAATTGTGCTCTTCTTGTTAGACCAAACATATACTCTTGCACAACCGAGACGGGAACATTTCATCTTTGGGACTCTCTATCATGCTTTTACCCTGTTCTCAGCTGCGACTGCACACTTCTAGTTTAATTCTGATGAATTAATTTTGAAATGTACCAGTCTTCTTGCGGAAAAGATGAGATCGATCTTTCACTTGTGTTATTCCCCGAAAACGTTGTTTATCTGCAACGGTAGAATTATTTAACTCTTTTGGACTTAGTGTGAAGGCACTGAGAATCGCGACTTACAATCGTGATCACGGATGAGATCACAAATCTGAATGCAACCTTTGCTTCCCAGTTTTTGTGAACAATAGACATCAGGCTTTTATGGTATTCTGCGTCTCACTGAGTAGAAAAAAATACACTCGGTGAATGTCAGCAGGCTCGCCAGCGCTTTCATTCATGTATCAAATGAGAAAGAAATTCCCTCCTTCTACTCCGGTTACTCCAATCTGGTTTCATCTCCCAATGACGAAATGTGCTGGCCTCTCAGGTTCGTCAAAGCATCCTCGGATGCGTACCCTAGATGATCGCTCTCGGAAGCCTCTCAGATATAAAACCATCCCTTAGCCAACGTCATTACATCCCTCGTTAATGAATCCTTATCTTTATGGTTGATGCATAGCTTTTTATTAACATGGTTCCAATCACAAAGGTTTCATGCTTAACCGGATTTGTGTGGTGGATTTGCCTCAATGCCTTAAATGTCACAGTTATGAAGTTAACTGTGTAGTGCATCCGAAGTCGCTAGATACAATTCTCTATGACCCCTCCCGTTTGTGTATAAATCCCAGAGATCAACTCTAAACGCGATCTAATGCAATCACAATAGAAGAAAACAATTAAACAGTTGAGCCTAATGAAGAAGCCACATTTTTATCTTCTGGTTTATGTTTGATTCCGTTTCTCTGTCATCACTCCTTTGAAGACCTGAGTCCAATGGCACTCCTAGACAGCTTTATGCCTGGCTTCCTGACTATTTCACAAAAGGAGCAAGTTTGTCCAACTAAGTACACGAAAATCTCTAGTTAAATTTTCTTTGTGTTTTAAGGTTCTGTTCTTCATAGCTCCATATCTATCATTTATACTATTGGTGTAGCAACCTCTGCACAAATCCGTACGTATGTTAATGATGTCATTTTGAGTCAGAAAAGTTTCTCTATTTCTGAATTTTGTTTCTTCACTCAAATATCGTCTGAACCAAATATCTATCCAACCAATCTGCTCTTAATCCTAACGCATCCAAGAGCTTCAATTGCATATTAAGCCTTTTGCGCTCCAAGTTTACAATGGATGCCGCACGCCCGTGTATCTTCTCGTTGATCTATCCGCCCTTTAGTTATCTAGTCTGCAGTGTTAACATTTATTAATATTACTCTGTACACTGCCATGCTGGAAGATGTCGTTAGTGAATCACAACAGGGTTTGTGTGTATAACCCGAATTCAAGTGACATTTTTCATGTCGCACTCTCTGATCTTTCATTTTGCATCCGATAGGACAACCATAGTACACTTTTAAAAAGACAGTAAGTGCATAAGCTCATAGAAGTTATACAAAACAACAAGGTATCATTTTACCGCATCTTCTGAAAGGATCGGTGTGCTTTCAACGAATGCCCGCTAAACGCCTTTCATAAATTAATTCAACTATAAGCGTAAGATCAACCTACAAGAAACTGTGAATAATGACATTATTGTGGGCTGTCTAAAAGTTACGATTGGATCAAAATAAAAGACGTGAACGCGTTTCAGCTCAAAAGAGATTGATTTTAAGATGGCGGTCGGTGGTAGGCCCTTGGTAACGTCACCAAATTATCATCCCAGAGGACGTGTGTTTAAATTCCATCATTACAGCCCAATTTTCCCCATTGTGTTTTATGGCAGCCCTTTTATTGACTGTTTCTATATTTCTAAAATTGGTATCATTGTGTATTTAATGAACGAAAGTAAAAATTAAAAAGTAAACAAAATTATTAATAAATGTCTTAGTTTAGATCATGGAGAGTGCCTGGTCCCTCTGAAAAATTCAATGGGCTAATCCAAGCTTGCTACCCTGAACCGACAGTAAACTTCAACGAATGATACTCCTTATCAATAATGTGTACACTTTTTTGGTAAGTAGTCAGTTCTTGTTTTGCAGTTCTATAAATATTTCATGAATAATAGATTTTGCTTTTCTGGTCGCATTTAAACATATTTTCCTCATTATTTTTCCGGAAGCGAAATCGGGATGCCCTGTGATTTATTTTGACTTACTCCAGATAAATTGATTTTTTTATGCTCAACAAATGATGAATAACCACCCAGCACGAGAGTGAGTAGAATAAATGCATAAAAATGCACGGGGTAGCAGTGAATTATGAATTAGATAAATACATTTTGTTTCTCGATAAATGGATGTTAGGGCGAACCCTGGGTATCTAATTTGTTAGGAGAATACAGCACTCTAAACAAAACCAGTCGGAGACAACACTGTTTGCCCGAGCATTGCAAACATTGCATGCTGGACATCAGTGTATGTGTAAACATGAACTATTAGCCATTATTGAGTACATTATCTAGTGTAAGGTTTCGCAAGTTTTTCACTGCGCTGTGAGGCGAAACCTTGGTTGATATTGTATGACAATCTTTTAACAGTATAAGTCCAATCGTAACTCAAGCTTTCGTTGAATGATTATTGAGAAGTGTAAGCTCATTGAACAGAAACGATAAAGTTCCTATATCTCTGCTACCTTGTGAGACCCTCGTCAAAGTATTCTTCTGGATGTCAATAATAACACTATGACCAAAGCTCTTCAAGGCCAGCTTAATAACAGCCCCATGAATGATCGCTGAGATACAACTACCTCCATTTACAAGAGCCATAAAAGTTTAATTCTGATTGCTTCTGATTCAATTTTCACCGAAATGAGAACGCATAATGTCAGACATTACATAATTTTCTCTTAGTTAAAGCTACTAGAATTTAAGTGCAAATTAAAGAATGGTTTTGATGGCATTCTTGAAAAACGTTTGTTTCAAATTGACAGCAACCTTTAGTGTCTATCCAACGAATTTCTTAAACATTGTACTGGAAAACACAATCATCGAAAATAATCATGTGCTCTGATCCGGGCAGGTAGTCTCTACTGGTCTTTGTGCCGGGGAGGGTACTCTATTTTTACGAAAAACTGAACCGATTGATTTTTCTCTGATTCGCCAGGGAAAATCGATGACCATCAAGACTATCCCTATATCTACTTTTGATATTCAACTTTGTAATGTTTGATTGCTCCATTGTTTCACATGGTCTTCTCCCTCTTACACGTGAAAAGAAATGCCCTCTGACTCTTTCTCTCTCTTCGCCATTTGGTTGGATTATTTTCCGCGACTAGCGCAACTTTGAATCCCTCATTCTGACACCAAATTTCAAAATCACCAGCCTTATTTGTTTATGATGCTGTGTTTGTCACCATTTTTCCTGCTGTTTAAGTTCTTTAGGTATAAAATCGCGCTTGCTTACATGGTATGGGTAGTCGCTCGGGTTAGGTGGAGAAGAATCAAGTCGGTTTTTGCAGGTGAACCACTCAACCAATCGATGAGCGAACCTGTTTAGTCGTACTATTGTCGAACCTGCACAAGTTGATAGATTACAAATTCTGTGCTACAGAGGATTATCAAAGAAGAATCAGTTATGGCTGCGTCATCCGGGAAAATCGGATTGGTCAGGTTTATGCAGATACAGATAATATTCTTCTTACAGGGTCCTGAAAACGAAAATCACATTGAAACATCATATATATATATATATCATTCTAAAATCGAAAATGTCCGTGTGCGAGGAAACCGGCGGTAATGAGCCTGCAGGTGATACACTGTTTTATCCGAAATATTAAGATGGCATTGTCCTATTTAGTAAAGATCCGCGTAGTAGGTGGTTTGAATGCTGATGTAGCTCTGTTCAGAATGCGGCCTTTAACTGCCGGACTAGGTTTGTGTTGCTAGAAATCTCACTGTAGTTACGGAAACAATGAAAAAAAAGAAAAAAATATTCTATCTAGGACAGCCCCGTCTCACTTGTCGGACACATACAGTGAGCAATACATTAACGAGTGCCACTTGAGACTCATTTTATTCCACTACTAAACTTGACTGTCTGTGAAGAGTCATATAAATGTACTTGGGATTCAATGACAGTTTCACAGTTATGCAGAGGCTTATTCCTATAAACAACATACTAGGGTTTAGATGCCGCTGTCTACGCTGCCTCACCCGGGTTAACCTGAATTGCATATTGGTTATTACGAAGTTAGTATGAACTTACCATCTCCAAACTGAAGCTCGCGGCTATTTTACTTGCTCAGTCTGAAACTTCAGTGTCCTGATCAAAAGTCAAAATAATCAGAACTGCAGAAGAACTGAAACCTGTGACTACGAATTTAACGAAGTTATCCCACAGATTTCAAAAAATAGTAACAGGTCATCACACTTTAATTCCATTTTCAGGAAAAGGACCCGCAGCTGTATTAAAAGAAAACTCATTTTGTAGATCTAAAAGTGAGTGTGAAAGCGTGAGGGTACTCCACAGATTTGTTTGAATCCCTTTTGGTAGCAACATCCGTTCAAATCTAACTAATAGTCAAACACTGAACCTCATAGGGGAAACGCGAACACACTATCCACTTGACCATCATGCAGCTCATTAGGTTGTCTCAATTGATTCACACGCATCATCGCGCACAGTATAGCGTCAGGTTTAGTGGAGTATTCATTACCTACCACACTCACCAGCTTCCCAATTACGTGACTCCGTTTGAAGTACCCAGACAAAAGTATTTCATAATTCGATCGTACGCTTGCGTTCTATGTGATCTGCTAGATTCCTGATTTTATTCTTGTATCATTCGATATCCTTTCAATAGACATGAGAGACGAACAGATCTGCTAAATTTTACGGTGAGTTTTGGCTGTGCAGTTTGAACCAAACCAGTTCACACAAAATCAGTTAAACTCACACTCTGTTACCTGGTACCAATCGGTGTTTTCCTACACTATTGTACAAACTAATATCCATAATATCTCCAGACTTTCTTAATTGTCTAATAAACATTTAATTGAGATTTGTAGGTTAAAATAACTTCACTCACGTGAAGTTAGGTTTATTTTAGGAAAGTCTGGAAAGGATATTTCTGCATTTGTGTCGCGTTTTGCCACCTCACTAAAACAGACAAGGAAATTGGTAAATCAGGATGAGATGTTTTAGGATTATCAGGAGGATCCCAACTGATTGACGGCTGTGCCTGTCAGACTTGTGCCGTTGCGTTCACCGATTTTCCGTGTTTTTTTAAATGTTATTGATCCGCAGAGGAAAAATGTCTCGGGAAACAGCTATGCAAATAGCGCCAAATGAACTGGGTCGGTTTTTGTGGCTGTGATGGCATTTTTAAGTTTGACAGCTCACTTGATTCAAGAAGTCCAGCAAAACTGCTGAACAGAAGCGAAAAAATAATCCTGCTATAGACCGAACATTACCACAAGGAAGGTTTCAAATTGGCGTACGCATATTGGACCGAATTCTGACTGTTAAACATTGGTACAATATTTCACCACTAAATATCTTGTCTTTTTGATCAAACCGATAAGATTGACGGTGTTATCATTCAAAAATGTTACCTGAGTTATTCAAAACTTCATCATTAACTACTCAAAGAGCTTGGAAAGCGTTTCAAGTTTGTTCATTATCTTTGGGCATTCATTGAGTTTTTATAGCTTGCATTTGCTGACAAGAGCAAGTTCAATAATCCTAAACAAAACCTCATTGTTGAATAAAAATAACATGTATATTGAAACCATAATTTTTGCCACTATACGTTGTTAGGCTTTTAAAATGCTGCACACCATTGTTTGAATTGGTTTGTTGACAGCTATGTGCGATGAAAATGGTAATATATTACAGGAACACATTACAATTTAAAAGTTTTTTTGAATATGAACATGAAACAGTCAGAAGTTTGCCGAAAAAAATTCAATGGATGAAATATAGACAAAACTATTTTAGCTATTTCCAACATCTGAAATAAATCCCGCTTATTAGTCAGCAATTGAACCTCAAGTAACCTGAATGATGTTCGATCCTGAGGCTTAGATCCTATCGCTCATCCGAAAGTTGTTCAACGCCATTCTCGTACATAACCCACTTTATTGCAGTGATAAAATTGTATTAGTTAAATAAGCGATTTAAAAACAAACAATCTGAAGCACCATTGCAAAAATTGAAGAACCTTTGTGACACAGAGAATTGCATCATTTTTTATTATCTTACCAGACCATATTTGGTGTTTAATTTCTGGAAAAACGTGCTTTAAACTCTTTTCAATTATTCCGTAAATAAATATTTTGAAAAAATGTCTCAAAGCAATGGGTGAAATTTGCCTTTACTGATTAGTTACGAACTTGACCCTTTTGCTTTTTCATTATTTGACATTCTAAGAGCAGACTGTCTAGTTAGGGTAGATTTAATCTTCTTTTCAAATTTGAATTTACAACTCGAATATTTTAGTGCTCCCAGTTGTTAAATCTTGTTGAAATGATAACGGTAAAGGAGTGAAATTTGAAGAAGAAAATTACATACAATTTGCACACTAGATGCTGAGCAAAATCACCACAGAGTACTTACCTCTAGACGAGTCAGCACCAATGTGGTTGGGGTTTCACCTGCAAAGAATGAAAATTACGGAATTTATATTAAACATATGGGAAGACACATCATTGAGCACAGCATTTATTCAATTGCATTTAGCCCAAAATCGATTAATTTCATGAATGCATCATAATAATTATTTGTTCTGTTGTTACAGTACTCTTTAATGAATATCCTTTTGTTTCTCTCTCCTGGAGTGATTGTCATGTTCTTTAAAAACATTGATTATTTCAATTTCATCCAAATGGAACTGCAGTTGTTTCGAATCTTTGTTTTCAGTGATCCATTATTTCCGTATGTCGTACAAACATCTGTACTTATCCCACACCGAATAATTCTGCGATGAACTTTTAAAATTATATCTTGTTTTCGTGTCATTGCAGAATTCTACAGCTTGCATTATTAGAACCGGTTAGATAAAGCAATTAAAGTCATACATGACTATAGGGCAGTTAAAGGCCTCTCAGCAAATGCTTTTGAGTAAATTTCAAAAACAGAAAACTGTCGACGGTTTAGCACATATCCAAGGGACGTCTTGTGCATTGATGTGTTCGATATAGCAAAGTTATGAGAACAGTGAGTGATGTACCGCCTCCACCTGAGATAAGGGATAACAAGCGGGGATACAAATCGGTCGGTTGAGTGAATGTTTCCCAAAAAAATAAAAACAACTTTTGAATGTCAAAGCACCTAGGAATATCCCCGGACATTGGTAATATTTGTTCCTTTTCTTCAGTCTAATTGAGTTTCAAGAAGTACAAATACGTATGCACAAGACAATGATGATATAGAACATTCATGATAGAGTTCTCTCAATACGGTGTTGCAGTTTGATTGCACTAACTCATGAAAACATGCCTACCGGACCGGGCACATAGTAATTTGAATGCATGTCGGCTATGATGTTCCTTTCATCGGTGGAAATATTAGCACATCAGATCTACAAGGTGATTTTCAATTTTCGGCTACGAAAAATGTTCATGTAGTGGTATTTATGTCTGGCTTATTTTTCGATTGTGATGATATTGTGTTCTTATAGCCTGTCAACAACAACTATTGCTTTGTCAATATTGATGAGGAAACAAAGGTTCAGTTGCTCTTTGACAGACAAAGTAGCACAACAGTCTCCCTGGGGATAAAAGCTTTATGATACGATTCAAGCCCAATTAGGGTGTTCCATTCAAAAAATCTTATCACAGTTAAAAAGTTATGTTTATATTTAAAAAGCGCCACCCCGTCTGCATTCCTTCAGGTTTCCGTGATTGACATAGCAAAGGGTAAAATAGGTTACCATCATAGGTATTATTTTCTAGCTGGTTAAAGGTGGTTATTTAGACTCTGCACAGGTGGTTCACAAAAGCTCGGTATTGTGTCTGGAATTTTCCGAATGCTATCAGATCATAACTCATGTACACCGACAACCTTTCTCTAAGAGAAAATCCAGGGAACAGACCCAATCCAGGAATTAGATGATCATTGTGGTTAGTGAAAAAATTCAAATCTTGCTGTCGAACATCGACCCATTGGTCTAATTTATCAAACTACATTCATGATTTATCCAAGGAATTTTATTCTAGATTTTATTGTGGTAATAGACACAATCTACACCAATTTGTGAAGTGTTGCTAAGTTACCCCCCAAAATTAAAGGTATTTTGTGCATGTCATTAGTAGTGAGTATTCGAAATTCTGTTATGTTTTAAAAGTCACTTTTACTCTAGTTCCAAATTTCATTGACGTTCAAAAATTGTTGCCAATGGGAAGAGATGCAACCGAAGGACTGGTGCAAGAAACAGCACAAAAAGCAACCGTTTTAATGCACCACTTGTCACAAAGCACAACATTTTCAACGTACGCTCCTCTTTACTACGTGGTAAATACGATTCGACAAAAGTCGTATTGGAACGCGAGGTATGGAGTGTCAGAAAACTATGTGATCTTTACGATGCCCATGGGGACGTGGCATTTTTCACAACGTTGCAATAACTTATTAATAAAACATTATGAATAATTTATCTTTTGCAAAACCTGGTATACCATAGATTCCCTAGTGTTAAACTAATTGAGAAAATATTGCACAGAATTTAACAAATGATAAAATTTGATAAACCTAATAGCCTTGATCTAATTACACAACATAACTGGCAGCTGAAGTGCGACCAAAGATGATAAACGACTACTTTAATGCAAAATAGCGAGTTATGGTTGTTTTATAAATAATCCAGTGAAGACTCAGGTGACTGAAATTGATATACAAGTGCGTCAAGCGTCACAAACCGATTGGGAGCTTTTAAGCTTGCGTAACAGTTGATTTTTTATTGAGTACGGGAAGGTATACAATTTTATTCACTATGATTTGCACCCTTTATGTCATTGGCAAAACAGTCAAACTATCAGCACATATTTTGCAAATATTTCGCACGTTATCAAGTACTGTCGGCTGCAAAAACGATGGTTTGTGCTTTCCGGATTAGATTTTAAAATATTTATGAAATCATATACTTATCTGAATTCTTATGGGAGCACGTTTGATAATGATTGCAAATTTGCAATGATTGTATGTTGAAACTGTGTAAAGATTCTATAACAGAAACTGTAATGATGTTTCTTCTGTAACTAAAACCTCCCAATCCGTTTTTGATACGGAATATAGTTGTAACGGCTAATCCTAGGAGACAGTTCACGTTGACAATGTGAACAGTTTCATTATATCTAAAAACAATTTTAAGTAACTCTCTGGTTTTCAATCACTAGACTGATGTCCCTTGTGCGTACCTCTACATTGTTCCCACTTTCCATCTGAGAGCTGCTAAACCTTACTAAACATTTCACCGACATTTCACAAAAGTAATTTAGTTTTGACAAATTATGTAACAATTTTTGGTATAAACATTTACTCCGACTTACATACTCCAGTTTGATCTGGAAAACTGTAAACATACTCGGTGATATCGGAAATAAAAGTATAAATTTCAAAACAAAAGATTTTACTATTACTAGCTAATGTGTGAACTGTGCTTTATCTACTAGCCTTTTGCGGCACTTGAAAGGAATATCAGGTTGAACGGAAGAAACCAATGAACAGTGTGGACCCCATTAGAATAATTCGATGATCATGAGTGCGCACGACTAATTTGCATAAGCAAATGAATGAGTAAATAATGGGTTCGAAACTATTCAAACTACAGAATTTTAATTGGATGATTGCAGAACGCGCAACGCACCTGTACACAGTTTCTTGAAAGAAAAACTAACAGTTTAATGGTGTAGATTACCACTGTACCGATCGTCCAGTGAATTCGAAATTCTGCTCTTTATGATGACCTCGATTGGATCAAGTAAATGAAACAAACGTCTTTCTTTTGCTGATTGTGCTACAATCGAGAAAGGGTGTCTGATTAGTTTCAAAACATACTGTATTCACTCATTTAAGCGTAGATTTTCTGAATTCCCTTTTCAGATTGATCGGTAAGTCGTTGTTCCACCTACACAGTTATGCTTAGTCCGTAGTTTTTAATTCATGCCATGATTTGGGTAATCTGTTGAATCCCGCGTAAAACTGGTTCTAGAATGTAATGTAATATAATATACGATATATTACAATATAATAATGATATATAATATAATGCATGGTTAAAATGATGTATGAACGGAAAAGGAACGCTTGTTTATTTCATTCATCAAGTAACCAACCAACAGAGCAAATCTGTCAATCGTGTCGAGGATAAAACCTAGATCCCCTCAAATATGACAACAGTATGGAGCTAGTTTATTTAAATTAAGCATTTGAAGAGGTCAGATACTGGAAAGGTAACCTATAGTGCATTGTTGTATATGACTTTATATTGATTTTACTTTCAACTATCGAGAACGTGGTCAGAATGACCTGTTTATTGATAAAACAAGTATACTGCAGAATATGTTGTCCGATGATTTTTTTGCTTACTTCTCAAGTCACTGTCCACACACAAGCGAAATGAAAACATTGGGAATAATTACTTCCATGTTTAGATAAATATAATTATGATTTCAAAGGGAATCTAGGTCATAAATTTGAAGTATTTGCACAGAAGTAACGTTTTGTTTGTCACAGTTAATATTTCAAACTTGAACATATATGTTACAGAGAGAAAGTGCACTGATTTCCAGTTAATACTATCCAAGGTAATGGTTGCGTCATAAATTATCATTCTTGAAACTCGTTTCACGTATATCAGTGAAGCTGAATCCCTGCTAATTCTAAACCTGTTTCAGAATTCAACATAAGACGCATTCAATGACTTCGCCATGTTGTGTCCCATCCCTGACTTTGTGATATATACAAACATGAATAACCTCAAATCGATTTGAAAATTGTTTTCTTGCATCCGCCTCGTTCAAAATGTAAATGTAAACAGTCACAACAAGCACCAGACGAGGTAACACGAGTTCCATCCGAAACAACACAACCTTTTCAGTGGCTATCTTGAACAAGCTTTGTAAAACGGACAGTTTGTTTTGATGAAATGTTATCTCGAGGCATTGTCAAGACGAATTTTCATGTGGTTGTTGCTTTTAAGATTTACTTTTTGCCCAGAAGTTTGATCATAATAGTATCAACCAAAATAATCAATCGAAGAAATACAACCAAATATTTTTACCTGTTTTGAAAGGACATTCAAGGTGGTTGGGCCGTACTCAACTTGTATTACACGCGGCGAAAAACACAACACGCGAACTAAAAAACACGGGGCGTGACTTTTACATATGTCCCCGTCACTAAGTCTTGCAATGCAAATGTTTAGGCAAATGTCTAGCGTTTCTGTTCTTGGCGCATGTAAAACGAGAATTGCGAAACCTTCTTTGAGGCCCAGAACATGATTCAGGTTCATTTTATTTGACAATTTACTACAAGGAACTAAACATTATCAATTTATATGTTCCCACTGAAGAAACAAAACATTAAAAATGTTCCTCATAAATTGCGCCATTTTCAAATGAAATTTGGAAATGCTGTCGAGCGGGGGTGGTCCAGTGACAACGTCTTCAAAATTGCGACGGGGATTCTCTGTGTCCGAATCCGGTCAGCGTTGTTTATCCTACCCATTCGTGTATATCCCCCGAAGCACTTCATATGGCAACGGCTCCCTTTCAGAAATTTGACTGCAAATGTTTATATACAATCAGGTAAATAGGGAAGTAACATCATTTGTTTAAAAGCGCCTGTTCGTATGAGGATGCTTCTAAAGTGAATCCGTTTCATCGAAATAATGTTCATATTTAGAAAAGAACGTTGGGCTTATTTGATAATCTGTCATATGCTCAATCTAATTCCGAGGCACGAAATAGCAGTTTCTTGGTGGGACATTTACCATTAATCATGCAGTTATGGTAGTATTTTTGACTGAAGATGGATGAAAAAGAATAACGTGAATGCTGGTTCGCGTCAAGCTTCCGCTCTTCCACAAAAGCTTTAAGTGTTCTTTCAAATCCATTCAAATTTGAATATGAACACTACCGAAATTGAAAAAAGACTACACACTCCGAATATTCAGTATGCAACAGGAAAATCACGTGAAGCAAGCAACTGGGCTTCACGACTGAACGTGCTGAATAGTAACACGAATAATGCGGCCTCCGGTGCATCAACATTGGTGGTGTATCGTCAGACAAAACCCTTATCAGCTTATTGGTATTCCACGGATAACTTTATTTCCGTAATTTTTCAATGCTTAATTTTTCGATGATTCGAAAAACATGTCATTATTGTCACACTAAGATGCATGAAAACATTCGAAGTAAGAAACTGTGTATGCGCTTTAAATCGGTATTCACTGGATTATTTTGTTATTTCTGGGTTGTAAAAAGGCATCAAACGGACCACCCCATGTGATCGAAACACAATCTACGTTTATTTTTTTTTTCAAAATAAGTCTTGCAATAAAAGTTGTAGGAAGAGAGATATACTCAGCCAAGTACTCATCAATTAACTGATGACAGAGAAAAATAAACGAAAGCGGCGGGAGTCGAACACACTGCATCGATGCCCCTAATTTCATGATTCCAACAACTATAAATGTTGCCATAAATGTGTAGGTCGGGGTACAAATATTAAAGGAGTAAAATCCACCGTAACCATGACAAAACTATTTGTAATACATTAAAATACCTCAATCACTTCGGGGGCACTGCATTCCCTCAGACGTGGGATCCATCACACACGGCCATTTCGAGCGTTATATTTGCGTCTTTGTCTTACAACAGTATATATTAGCTAATCTAACATGTCAAGTTTTGTAGCTTATTGTTCTATTTGGATGCTGCGTAGTCCGATTTTGAACACGGTTATTCATGATGGCTACCTGTATGTGTGTGAGTGTTTTACTCAGTGCATGAGGTTGATCACAGAAAAAGCCTTTAGAACGAAAAAGATGTGTGTGTTGAGTGATCAAACAATTTTGTTCAGTTTTTCAATAGCCTAGTGTATTTCCGCAAGTGACAATTATATTATTTTCGTCATCTCATTAATGATATCAAACCGGCTGAAATTAATACATAATGTTTGTTAAAAAAACAGTGTCCTTGTGTTTGAGAGTAAAGCACGCAGTAATCAAGACCTATAAACATAAAGGATTACTGTTGCTGTATTATGTTTTCTTAACTCGCTGAAAATGTTTACAAAACAGCCCGTAGATGAGAGTATCACATCAAACATTAGTTCAATTGCAAAACAAACAATATTTTTGCATTTTGTCATTTCTCCCGTTTTCCGTGAATAGACGGAGTCCATTTTCAGAATATTTGCGTTCATATTGCTCATAGCAATGGCGGTCTTTTTTCCTTTGATCAATCGTGATTACGATAAGTTCTAATTGGCAGGTAATTTCTACTGTACAGTTATTTTGTCAGTATCCATTGCTCTTTTCTTGCATATAGGTTTATCTGTTATAAATTGCATCTTACATTATGTCCGGTTGATGTGGTTAGCGTTGTGTTGCGACATGGCTGACAGCAAAATGACCAAGAACCATATCCTATAATTCTGTTCAAATAATTTACCAGTGCTCAATAATTGTTCTCACTCATCACACATGATAACAGACGCATTATGCTGGCATATCATTAGGTGATGTTTGCTTGAGACAAGTTCACGGTACACAGTATATAAATATATGCATCACACAATTGGTGCGTACATTTCTCACTTCAATATTCTTGTCATAACTAGCGAAATTTCCTGTTCCTTGTTTTCATGCCGTTCCTAACACTCCTGCATATCTAATATGATGCATTTTGAAATTCAGTGCGGTTGATTAAGTAATAAATTTCGATTGTGAGATTTCATAGGTACGATAAACGTTTTAAGAGAAATCAGGGCACAGTTATTCCTCGATTCAATCAACTTGAATAATATTATCAATGCGGAATTAGACGGACCACTGAAGATCTGTGTCACATACGTGAAATCTCAACAGTACACTATTCAGTAAACTAAATGAGAGGGGATGAACATGTTTTCTTTTCAAAGTAGCAGATGATGAAATGGTTTTGAGCGAGGAAACTGAAGGTGAACGCTGGATTTAATTTGCACAATATTCTAAATGATTATTTTGTTTTATATATACGTGCTTTGGTGACTGTTTTAACTGTTTGTATATGCTCCAGTCTTTACCAGTCAATTTGGTATACCGCAGTTTATCATTTATATTGCAGTCCAAATACCTATTTTTTAATGAAGAAGCAAAACTTTCACTCTACCGCTGTCTCATGATCAGATGAAACACCACTAATGCTCCGTATTTTTCGGTATTCAAACATGCAGTTTTGAATTACATATCATCATAATATTCAAACAACCAAATCCAATCACCAATCAAAGTATAAATACATAATGCTGAGTAATATACTTTCTCTCAAGTTGATAGATTATTTCCGACGCAACCGCAATGATTAAAATGCTAACAATCGAATCCAAAGTTCAAAATGTTTTTAAAGTCGTATGGGAGATAATTTTTTCAATCGTCTGGATTGAAATTAGCAACAGAAAAACTTCAGTCTAGTATTCAGTAACTGCACAGTGCACGCAATCATCTGAAATCTGTTTGATATTGCCACAGAGATTATACATAATCGAATGAAGTCCTTATTTCCTCCAGTCTGGACCACTAATTAGTGCATCTAAAATTATGTATCAAAATAAAACTCTTATCACAGCCGGAAACTCAGACAAACACGAAAAACATTCAGTTATACTATAAGAAGCTCGCCGTAGACACAACAAATATTCTCCCAAACCGCAAGATTGATTGTGACCCGGTTAAATGCATTAAAAACTGCTTAGAAAATACAAATGCACATGAGGGTATATTCGTGAGTTCTTGGGATATTCAACGATTAATGACGCACTTCATTTGTGCAAATAGAAACAACGCAGTACGATGATCATTCTTCCCGATATTTTGCGTTTTGATAACTGCAAGTATTTCAAACACTTTCGTAAAAAACCTGACCTCTTACGAGATCCGAGTACTCATATGAATATGGATATGAAAATAGCTTAAATGTGTTTGTCAGTGCAAAGGCTAACTCGTAGTGGTAATCAGTTGATAATATTTCACTGGAAAAAAAACATACTTTGAACTTCAAATTTAAATAAAATGTGAAATTATAGGAGCTATTGGTAAAACCTTACGATTGACGCTTTCCATGAACAGTGTTATAATCGTAAAGTTGAAAAGATTACGTCACAACTGCAATAAATCACCTAGCACGGAATGCTAAACCATAATTTTTATTTAGAGGTTGCGTGATTTAAACTTTTAATCAGATCATTGATTACTCGGACGAAAAAGGTCGACGTATTCCATTCTTACGGAAATTAACACAAAAATGCGGTGTATCGTTATGCCTAATAAAACAAAGAATTAACAATGAATGCGAGTTATTTTGCTTGCATAGATCGTTGGTCTGAAACTATATTTTGATGAAATGACAGAACAAGTCTGGAAAAATAAGATAGTTGAAATGAGTATGAGTTGACTGCCTTGAGGTGTTCATGGCTAAATTTGGTAGGTGCTGTATTTACTTTTTGTGATCACCTAGGCAATATTAATGGTAACCGTACATCCATGTTTGAACTGAAAATAACTGAGTGTTCATAGAAATCATTTGTGTTCGCTTTTTTCGTAACCAGTAATTACGCTCTTCTGTACTTGCACTTTTCATTCATGTTTCTTATACTCTCAACGAATAATTATTGTTCCGAATTATTTAATTAAAATAAAAGTAGCATGGAATGGTATAGTCAGTTTTTGTGTGTTGCGAAATTACCGACGCCTACAACCACGGATCAAAAGTAAAAACGCTTTTAATATTTCGTTCTCTGTTTTGTACATGAGGAGCAGTTTAGTCGTCCGTGTAATAACTGTAAAAGCTTAGTGTATATTGTGGTTTGTCGGTAAACGTGTGTATGTAGTTTTGAATCATCAGCCTCGTAGGACCTCGGTGAGGCAGCATGTAGTACAAAAACAATGATTAAGTGGGATAAGCAAGCGGTAACTTTGATAAAATCACTACTGACCCATTAATCAAATCCATTCTCAAAGTGAGTATTGCATTATTAAGGTTTTACTTCGATACCTATTTGGCTTAGCCGATCGGTTTTGTTCTACTGGCATTTGTCATTTGTTTGATCATGAAATGAGTAGTTACTTTTTTTAATTGGTTCCAATTTGAGAAAAAATAGCTTTTTCATGTGAAATAGTTATGCAAGCAAAAAAACGGAGAAAATCACATTTGGTTGAACCCAGTTGTGAACAGTCGTCTTCGTTTTAAATGCATACTTATTTAGAATGAATCGAGATGTTCTTGAGAAAAACTCTAATTCGCTTGAAAATGTTCTACTTATTTGAGCGTTGTATGCTAAACCAACTCAAAATAATCTGCTACGCTGCGTAAAGAGTTGATCTCTGAATGTGCAGCGCGACATCATTTCTAGGAAACCAAATTTACTTCCTTTTGTAGGTCACGGGTACTGCTAATTTGGATATAGCAATATGATTACCTTGACGTTAACAACATTTTACCCGGATTCCAAGTACACTCATTCCGTCTACGTGAGCAGTCTACCAAACTGGATGGTGCCAACCACGACAAGGATGACGACACTGTTTACAACAGCACGTGATTGCTACATAGGAATTCCTCGCTACGGTTGCAGAAGGTGAAACCAGGTTCAGTACAAATCAGTGATTGTAGTTCTGCCAAACCGGAGACAGTCACAACGACCATCCAGGTGGCCTTTTCCTATGGATGCATTAGATAAGAAGTGGCAATTTTCATCGATTGACTTTCATGCTTTGCTATTCCAAGTGACGTGTGCGTTCTACCTTCAGCTTGCATGACGTTGGTTTGGTAAAGAATTGCTTGATAGCCCCTGTTGTCAAAAGATATGGCACTATTTTTTTTAGTATACTTCATTGATCATCTTCTTGTTAATAGTCCTTGGTTTTCTCAAAGTCATGAATTCGACATCTCACAATAGAACTCTTAATTATTATAGTTGCATTTTTGTTTGTTCCCTCTTAACACGCTGTGATTTTTTATTGTAACCGATCATCGGCATCTTTCGTTTGGTAATTTTGCTTGATTTTAGTTTGATGCAATGGACTGCGTACCTACGAGCTCATAACGCAAATGCTTCAAACCGAAGCACCTAAAGCAGGTGTGTTCGCGGCATTATTTGGCATGGCCCATTTTCTGTAAAGCCAAACCATAAAATTGCATTGTTTGATACTACTGACATAATAACAGTAACCCGGAAGATGTAATAAATAAGTACGGTTATGTGTTGAACAAGTGTGTCAAGCAACATTCATTCGAACCAAACAAACCTTCAAACCACACAGCAGCTGATCCACGCTTTTTCCCTTTGACCAATGAACCGGTGCTGAACCGATTGATGTATGACACTTTTAGGTAGCTTCTGATGCACAACATAGTCATGCGGACAAAAACTCACAATCAGCGTATTTTGTCCACTTTATAAACCAAAGTGAGTAAGAGGCTATTCTTTTTGCACAGTCGATGTACAGCATCACACACTAAAATGCCATGCGAACAGAGTCTTTCGATGATGCAAACAATAACAAGATATTTGACCAAGTGAGATATGGACATTAATTTGGTCTCAGACTTTTTCAAGTGAATCCTGTATTCACTACACATGGTTGAACTGTTTTGGAAAGTCATACCCGGAAGCCACATGTTTGACTTTGTGTATTCCGATCAGAAACCTTATTCTGTTGTTCCCACCAAGCTCATGGTAAAATTGGTGACATTCAGGTGCTCCGTGACTCAGGTCAATATAAAACTGATTCTCCTAGGATTGTTCAGGTTTAAGCACTACGCGTTTTGGACTTGCGTTGCATATTATGGTTTAAACACAGAATCGGGTACCTCTGTTGTTTCTGACACGAGGGAAGAGGAATAAACGTAATCGGTTGAAATAGCAAGATGCAATCCTGTGAACCGGGACTGCAATATTGTTTTGCCGTTGATAGCATATCTTTGTTGTTTAGGAACAACAAGGAGATAAGTTCGCCAGGCTCATTTGTAAACGATCGGTAAGAGATGTTAAATAATTCCTGTATGTTTATCACACCATATGATAACTTAACGTCGACTGAAACCCGTTGCAGTTGTGCAATATACTACCACAGATTTCCGTTATACTGGATTACTGTAGAACGTTTGTTAGGCACGCAACTCGTCCAATCGCACGCTGTTCTGCTTACGCTTTTTTATTACTTATGGACAGAGTTAAACGTTGCGTCCTTCCCGTCGCGCGTTCCTCTGCATTCTGAGTAAATTACAACTGTTTTACACATGTGCAGCAGCAATTTGACCAGGTGAATTTCAATTTAAGTGTAAAGGAATTATTTGAGGCTACTTTTGCTCCACCAGTTTTTTATAGACTACGAAATGTATTTTTCATTCAGAAAAAGAACGCAACGAATTCCAGACAGGCTGCTTGGTCGTTGGGGTTTTCATCACATATCCATGGGAATGTGCGCGGCTTCCGCTATTTATCATTTCTACTGATACACTGTGCGAATAGACACGCTTATCTACGATAGTCAATGACAATCATTATTCTTTCTTATAATTCAGGACTGACGTTTGTAAAGTTGTATACCCTTAATTCAAAAACGACGCTCTCACCTAATTCAATCAAAGCTAAAGTTCACTAGACATTTCAATTCTAGTTTGTGCAATCATTGTGCAATTACATCTCAGGAATAAGAAAACGTTAGCGGACTTCCTCAGAACGTGATTATATAAAACGTTCACCGAATCACGCATGGTGAATTCGGTGACCTTGGCTAGGTTATGTAATTTTTTGAATAATCTCAAAATAAATGTTATTTTGTGTTCAGTGGAAGGATTCCTGCATATACATATCAATGGATCAGGTAACTTGATATCAGCTGCATCAGATATATTTACGTTTCACCTCAACTAAGGCGTGGTACGTTATATCACGTAAGAGGACAGGGAAAACTATTGTTTTCATTTATCATCTACTAATGTTCCCCTTCAGTATTGGAGGATTTTATTCGATTGAGTGGTTAAATCGTCGTGTACACAGCAAACACCGTGAACTGATAACCCAGGAGGCACGGGACAGCTGTTGGGTTTAACCAGCAATGCGAATCCATCTACCCAACTGAGGATCGAACCCGGGACCTCACTTTTGAAATTGAATAAAATCCTTCATTGTTCCCATGAAACAAGTAGTCAGGTTGTGAATGTTTCCTTCGGAGTCATAACCAGGTTGCAAGTGCTGAGATGAGCGATTTGTATGGCCCGCAACAAGCTAGCAAAGTTGAGTTGTGCTATGTCGTGTAAATGGAAAATGAAAAACGGTCTGATCAGCTGTCCGGTGGCCCAGTGGGTAGCATGCTTGCGTTGCACCATTTGCTATATACGCAATGAATTCACCTTGGTAATGCGAATGTGTTGTTTTCAGTACATCATCATAACCACACCACGTAAACAGCTCCATCTCAACTGTCTGGTATGTAAATTGCTCTCATTTTTTTCTCGACTGGTAAACTCAGAGGTGTTTACCGTAACCTTGAATAAGAAATTTTCTGAGTGAACCAAAATGGCTAAGCATCAAACAATAATGACACATTTGACAATATTTTACAGTGGCGTCTTGATTCACTAGAGCCAAAGTGAAAAAGAGCAGAAACTAGACAAATTAATTTACGGATAAGTACGCTTCACCGTTTTATGCTGTGATGATCATCGCAATTTTGTTTCAATACCATCAGTGTGTGCTTATATATGCTTTTGTAGTTTGTAGTTTTATAACTTGTTTAAACTTATGCTTACATTTCGGATAAAAAATACACAGTGTTCCTCACGCGGATTTAAATATACAGTTTCATATAGCATGCAATATAACGTATATCGCTGAAGTTTTTCGTGTATGATACGGGAGAGTAGATGCCGGAAATAGGAGAGTGTAAACGGGTTGGAACGACAAGATTATAGAGCACGCTGCAGTCGACGAATAGGGTCATCTGAAATCCTATTGATAAATTTAGCATGAGAGTTTATGTCACTATTATTGAGTTCTGTGATTATTGAATCGGTTGGGCTTAATGATAATATATTTATTGTACAATAAATCTGTGAGCGACAAAGGAAGTTGTTGCTTGCGCGTAAACATGCTTGCACGCTACTTCTTTCCTCAAATGTAGCTGATCCCAATAAGCGGTTCTCCCGTTTATGTGCACGATAGAAGAATTAAGATGAATAGAAGTTTTAGTTTCAGCCCAACATGAAACAACGTTAAGTCAATCCTACTGGAAAATGTGTAATGTCTTAAATTGTACGCGACTGGATGAGCTGTTCCACAAAACGAGGTCTTATCAGTATTAGCTTGCATTTTTAATTGAAAACTAAATTCCTACATAATTTCGTACGCAATACTACCCCGGTTTATCTTATCGCATATTTTCAACAACGCAAAAAATCATAAGTAGGACAGCCCTTCTGATTTACCAGCTACCCAGTTTTGTACGTTAGTTTAAAATGCGTAAACCGTTTCACTTTTCTAATGTAGAAAAACAACCATCTTAGTTTGCACAAGCAGTGCTAGATGGTAAAAGGCTCATTTTCAAGTGGACCACCAAGTCCGAAATCAACCAGCATTGAATCAACGACAACGGATAATTAACGCCTCACCTAAGAACCCTCCAACAGAAGAATAAATTTTTTCATTGCATACTAGGGGACACAATGGGGTGATTGCACGATTGCGAATCGCAGTGTGTAACAAGCGTTACGTTTAATAGTGATGATGTTAACCCAAGTCCAAGACGTGTATAAAGTGACGTCACTGTCAAGTTCATGGTTTTTCTGCATGGTGCTCTGTCTTCATCCATTAACCTTCCTTTTTATGGATGATATATGAATGGAATACCGACGGCGAATATAGATTATAAACTAGCAAATTCGGTAAAGTTCATTTTCAACACGCTACTTAGCACTACGCAAATAACTTGGGAAGAACATGATTCTATGGAAATGAACATGTTTACGTCTTGCTGCGAATAAGAGAAGTAGGATAATGAAAACAATAAGTGACTTCTAGTTTTTCATATGTTTACTCAAAGTTTGCGTCAAACATAGAACCCTAACCAAAAAAGAATATATAACTTACCATTATATTCTTTCTACAACTTAGTTGACCGACGAATTCAAAAGTTCAGTTGCAATAGTCCATGAAAATACTGCACACAGCAATCAAAGTGGTGTTTCACTGGAAATCACCGCAGCTGAGCTGTAAATTAATTTGAATGTTTCATCTGTTTCTCGTCACAACTTATTTAATCAGGAAATTCCCGACTATATCCCCAAAACTGGTACTGCCTCGTTAAACTGAAAATCCATCGGCATGCATTTGTGATACATGTTGTAAATTTTCCTAACGGGTGAAACTATTTGACATTTTGATCTTAAAGATACAAGTACCCTATAACTAAGTCAAACAGAAGGGATTCCAGAAACGTAAACGTTATTTATATAGTGGTTTTGTGCTGCGTTTGATTACCCATCATGACATACTCCATAGATATTCAAAATGTTCTAGAGTGCAAATACTTCCTTGTATTAGACCAGGTTAACGAAACCGGATCGCTTCATATAGTGTCATGCTTGCACAAACGTTACTTGATCTTTCATAGGTATGCAAACTAATTCAACTTGTCCTCATAAGCATCATGCAATGTCAAATGGGAACAATGCTGTATTTCATTCCTGTCCGCCGGATGTAAAACGACTGTCTCGTCTGAATACTGTGACCTATATTTGGTTGATATTCCGGAACGGACTTTCAGGCGATCACCCACCGACTGAACATTTGCTTGCTGCATTTTGGATCTCATTGAACGTTTGCACAAAGTGAAACAATCAACGATGCTTAGCGACCTGGAATTTTGGCTTTGTATTAGCAATATGATGTCATCAGCCAAGAATGAAACAACTAGCGAAAAAGCTCACGGGCCACATTCCCTTGACTAATGGTACTGATTGCAGGTGTAACTGGAAGCTCATTATCCAACGCGAGAATTCGTACAATGTGCAGTGCACGTATGTCTTGCAAGATGTGCAATGATCATTTGGCCGGGGTATTTTAGAAGGACATAAAGTACTAATCTAAATGCTCGTGTACAGGAACAGCATGGTTGCTCAATTGCAAATGAGACTATCAAATTTGTTGAAACATCGAACTTACGGAGGAACTCTCTCTCTGATATGCGGTATCTTAAAGAGCAAGCACGAGGAAAACCTCAAAACAAACTACCGGTCCTTTTGTTTTATCTTCTTGTTTGACTTCCATTGCTAGATACCGTCACTAATGCGAACGTAGCTCTCAAGCGCTCTCTGTCGCTTACCATCAAGTTTGTGCTACAATTGGAACTCACAAAAACGTTGCATGGTTGATATCCTTTAATGTGGGTTTACTCATACTCACTCGTACGTAGCAAAGACGGTTATGCGATCGCCTGACGGGATTAAAAAAATGCGGTTCAGTATGGTTGTCACAGCTGATTAACGTAGATGTGATTAGTGTAATTATAGCCCACACATTCAACACAAGTCATAACGTGGCGCATAAGGGGGCAACGGGGTCAGCTACCGGATGGTGTATACCTGATCAAATAGAGGAAGACGCAGATACCTACCCTCAACCGGAGCGGTCAAGTTCAGGCTGAACCGACTAATGTGGAAATACGTATGGAACGTATGTAGCCTCCAAAAGCTTCAGTATGGTAGGGGGTAGGTATCTAAGGTCCGGCTGGTTATTCTTCCCGTACACCTCGCGAAATGCTCCTATACGATCAAGCGTCTCTATAAGCAACTGCTGAGGAAGCCCTACCACCTGCGTTTCCTTGGCGGAAGTGTTTTCCCACCAAAGTGAGAGGACGAAAAGCCGACATGGGGGGCTATAGCCGTGTTGGTGGACCACTGGTCGTTCACCTAGGGGAGTTGGCTAAAAACCCTAATTCCAAACCGACCAAGAGGATTCGTACAAATCATACCCACGCATTTTCGGTTGTTCAATGGTCATCCCTCTATTGGCATTGAGGTGTATTCGGCACCTTGGACGTTTGAACCTGTCCGAAGGGCGTATGATCCGATGAACTGAACATCGGCTCATTGGTTGCTAAAAACAGCTCCTGTTCGAAGAACACGCAAAACCAACGATACATGCTGTGTTAGCACAGAAAATTCGCTTAGACGATACGGTAGTCTTGCACTTGGGTCATTGTAACCAAAGAATAGAAGTATCAGTTTGATACCGTGGCCGATCTATCTTAACTCAGTCTCCAGTTTGATCTATCACAATAGTTTTACAAATTCTAACACGACATATCTTGAAGCTTTTATGCTAGCCTGTGTACCGTAGTGATTTGAAGATGAGTACAAAGAACAAAACTGTTACTTGCCTTTTGTTATCTTTGATCCAGACTGTTGCCCTTAAGTTTGTCTACAATAGTTCACCAAAATTGGATCCCTAATTCCCTTTAAAAGAGCACGTTGTTGGCTTCTCAGTTGGACTCTGATCTTAGAGTGATCAAATGTATCACTTGCTACTCACAACTATTCAACATCGGTATTCGTCTAATGCTGCATGCACTAGATAAATTTCGAGCAAATCTGATACAACAGTACCCACGGATTGCGCTGATTGAATACACACCGGAGATTGCTTTTGTTTTCCATTGTTAACCATAATCTGTTTCCCATTGTTTGTTGGAATGAACGACTAGGAGCAAGGGTGAAATTTTTAAAGCAGTATGCAGTTAAACATGGCTAATTCGTGTTAACTAAGGTTGCTGGTTCAATGAGAAAATGTACGTACGCCACTGTTATGGACATTCAGCCATTTCAATCAGTGTCGATATTTGGCTAACCAGACTCTGAGTATGAATTCATCGCATCCCGCTCAAAAAAAGCATTTATTTTGGTCTGAGTAACCTGACGGTATTATCCAAGGAGGATATCATGAACCCATCTCCAGTTATAAAAAGTACTGTGCAGTAATTTGTTTCAAACAATCTTCAATGACACACGCGAAATAACTACCGTAATAGAGTATTAAATATATGGATACGGAGCATGCCAAGGAAAACTACTTGAACCGCTGGATAACCACACTCAGATGAAATCCAAACAACCCGCCATGGTTAAGCACAGTAATATTCTGATGCGGTGTACACTTGGGACGGACGTCAAACACAAAAATGATTGCATCTTTTTGAATCAGTGTATTACTATGCAAGTGATCTCAGTTCACCGGCTTAGTTTTACAACTACAAAGATCGGGGTGATTTAAAAGACGTATTATTATCAAGGAACCGGTCAGTAAACGGTTTTAAGTATTTTATTTCGTGAATTATTCCGCCACTTGATATATTAGATGGGGGATTATGTAGAATTTCACATCACTTCTAATTTTCTCCAGCCGCAAAGTGGTCTCCTGTCGTTCGTGGATTAAAAAGGCAAGTGTTGTGAAATAATTCGAACCATTGGCAAACAATCTTTATTAGAGTATTCACCACGAAACCAAAACACGTCAAGATACGATCCTTTAGACCTACATTCAGGCTGTTTTCTTTTAATTTCTGGAAAATTTCGAACAAAACTCAGTACAAAGACATTTACTCTGTCTTTGTGTCGTCCCTAAATTCGCTTGTGACTCGGTGGGTCCTCAACGTTTGATCATCTCCTCATTCCATTTTCACATTTCTTTTCACTACGCCTTTGGTTCTTGCAGATTTAGTCCCCACTCCACTTTGATTTGCATACCAGACTCGAAGTTTTCTCTGATGACTTCAACATCCTATCGCCTGAAGGTTTTCAAGTTTTCCTCTTTCCCGACTCTCGGAACCGTAGTTCAAAATTGCTTATTCTGTTTATGCTCACACGTATGACAATAATTTATTGCAACTAGGAATAACAATTTGCTCCTTCAATATAGGCTAGCGTATGGTTATGGAATAGCAATGCTTATGGTAACGGAGTGGCCTTATTTTCTGTATATCGTGTTTGTCATATTTTAGAGGACTAATGAAAGTATACATCGGTATTATTGTCCAACAGAATATACTAACAGAGTGAGGTTGACTGACTGATGTGTGAAGTCGATTGCAAACAAAAGACCTAGAACGTTGTAGTAGCGAATGCTTGAGGCAGGATGCTCAGGGAGGATGAAGGTTCAGGCTCACAATAAATAGGAGTAATGAGTACAATGAACCGTTTGTATCGGAGCTGTCGATTGTGAACAGATCTCATTAAAAAGAGCACCCCAATTTTCTCTTGAAATTTTGCGATTTAGCCTAATTACGATAATTGTTTCCCATTTTTTAACGTAATTACGAAACAAACTTAATACAATTATGCATAATGTGTATTTTCAGATGAGTGGCTTGCATTACACCTGCACAATTGATTTGGATGAGGTGTGAGTATAAATCATGCGAGAACATGGAGTTCAAACTAATATGCACTCAGAAATCCAATGCAACTTACAAAGGATTGCCACCAATTACCGAAAAAAACTTCATGACTGATTACTAAACATCTCCTAATACAGGGATAAGTAATGATTTTGTACGATAACCATATTCTAAAGCGGCTGTGCGAATTATTTTTCAATCCATAATAAAACGCAGTGATACAACACAGTGATAACGAAAACAAATGAGAGTGAGAGGGAATAAATCGCTTCTATGAAATAGACTGCAACAGCAGATATTTCACAAAAGTTACCTCTTTTTGTTTGTAGTTTCGCTTTCTGTTATTATTTTGTTTGGCGTCAATTCTCGGTTTTTGAAGCAATGGCTGAAAACAGTATTTTAACACACCGCTAACATTGATGGTGTATTACAAATTTACTGTACGGGTATACAATATGGGTATACAATATACGCACAAGACACGTTGATCCCAGGGAGAAACGACAGCTTAGTAGGCAAATATCCGCAAATTGAATTTTATTAAGCGAATTATCCCATCGAGATCGTCTCGATTGTGATCTAACACTAAATGGAAGAGTAAAACCGTCACTGCCATTTTCCTGCCCCCTCTCAGTAGGTTATTCCACCATTAATAGTAGGAAAAAAATGTTTCAACAACGTAATCCTCTGTTTAGCTTACATTGACCCACATCTCTATATAAACTGTCATATTTAAATGCTCGCAATCTTGCAAACCGTGTTCTTTAGTTTCTCCTAGGCAACAGCACTCGGGCAAACATATATTTTTAATATCGAGGAACTCAACACAGTGGTCGCTGTTGACCTTTGTGCTTTTCGATCACATCCTGTGAATAATTCTATGAAACATATTGTATTTTTGTATTTAGACGAACGAGTAACTTGATCGTGAAGTTTTCTCCAAAGCTGTTCTTCATCCACAAAGCGATAAGTTCTTAACAACGCATTCAAAACATAAATGGTGGATTTTACTGGAGTATTCTCGGAGTATCCGGTGTTTTGTATTCCTTCCAGTCTAAAAATCACTTTTCAGTACATTATTTTGAGATTGGTAGAAACAGTGCGCAGACTCTTTGATTATTCTTGTACATGCATGACTAGAACGTCACAGAGTGCAATTGTATCATATGTCTGATATACGAGCACTGATTACGTTAAACTTTGACAGGCGGAAGTCAGCTGTCCACAAATCGGTGAAATCTCTGTGACTAATCTTAATGGGAGAAGATACTCTGATAATGTAGTAGTGGATCACCTGCCGAAGATAGAAATATTCTCTATCCTCTTTCAAATGTTCATTGATAAACCAGTTTGCTAAAAACAACAACTGAGCAAATGGATATCTGACTCGTGAACTTCACCAAAAGTGTGTGTTCTAAAAGGTTACTTTGTTGTAAAACAAGTATTTGTTAGATCACATCTTTTTACCCGCAAAAAAATCGAATACAGGTCAAAAGATGCTCTGACAAACAATCAACGGAAGGAGAGAAAATAAACTACGGCATTGGATCTAAATCAACCCATTGCACTGACGCAGCAATCGAACATTGAGTTACGTTTTACAGCTCACACGAAATAATTATATACCAGATCAAACCTTGTGTGGCTAAATTACAAGTCAGCGTTCGGGCAGAGTAATCTCTAATTTTTGGCTCTCAGAAGCTTGCATGATATTCAAGACTGCCTACATTTTTCTGCCAGTTGTTGTGGTACAGACGGAGTTCAACAAAAGTGATAAAAAATTTGAATCTTTACACGTAAGTGAAAATGTTCATAAAATTAACTCGCTTCTCAAAAATTTATGTAAATGCTTATACGTATGTTTTCTCAAACGATACCTGTCGATGGTGTTAACAAACTGGTGACTTGCTGAAATCGATGTAACTGAGTTACGAGAGAATCCGTTCCGAATTTGAATTTTCCCTAACACATCTCTGTTTATCTTGCCAGTAACTGGAATAGTTCACAGTCATTTCCGTGTGAAAGAATAGCCGCAATGCGATTAACATATGGCTGAGAAGAAAAATACTTAAACTTCTACCGTAAAACCAAATTTGACCCTGATCTGGTAGTGAGCCAAACCTTGGTATTGCATTGTGCATTCAAATGCACGTAAGAATATATAAAGTACAATTTATATTTATATCCATCCATCAGAATGAGGCATGCTGTAAATTTCAAGGTAATTTAAACTGAATCGGTAAAACCTTGATAGCTTGTATGAAAACTATTGTCCTTATGGCCTAACCTATTGTTACTTGCCAAATTACATGGCGATAGTATTATTAAATCGTTTGACATACTATAACACCCATAAGGTAATCATTCACGTATGCAGCCAAACAGCATTGCTCTGAGTGTGCCCAGTAGCAGTGAAATTATTGAGTGACACTGAACAATAAGACAATTTGAGGCAAACCAATGGATGAACATATTTCCTGGAAATCACTTAAACAACAGTTTATCAGCAAAAATGTATTTCATGCTGTTTCAAATTGAAAAGCTCAAATTTCTGCTAACCCATATTTGCCATAGCAAGCAACCACGGATGAAGGTAACAGGTCAGTTCACCATTTCGGTTTGTGTGGAAAAACATTCATATCGATTCTTTGCAGTACGAAACCATAGTTCTTGTCTTTGATGTGGCAAGGCCCTGCTAAGAGTATTTCACATTTCTTGGAAAAGCGAGTGATTGTTGATGCAGAACTGTGTACAACAATCAGCTCTCATGCAGCTCTGTTTGAAACAAATCTCAAATGCATATCTATCGCGCAAACACTGAACCGCTTGCACAATCCGACTGATGATTTGCCATAATGCAGAACCGTTCATCAGACGCTAAGTTGCATGTAACCGCGTACTGCAATATATTAGTCAATATATATATAGTCAATATATATAGTCAGGTAGTGTTTGACCAAACGGGCATTTCATAATTTTCCGGAACAGAAGATCGAAATGATAGTTCTCTCCCATCGCACTTACATGATAATTTCCTACCTATCCGGAGCAACATACTGCCATGATTCCAAACTGAATCACGCAAATGCCTGTTTTTTGTTTATTCATCACATGTTGATCATATCAGCAATTCCGTGAATCGAGACCAAGCCTTCAAACCCTCGGCAGCCTGGCTCCCAACACTTTTTGACTTTAAAAGAAGCGTATCTCCTGGTTCCGGTAAAACATAAAACATGGAAGGGTAGGTTTTGAACAAGGGTTCCAAATTACTTATCAGTGAACACCAATCCTTTCGGTTGTCCTTACTGTCCATTCCATTTTATTCATTGCCGTACTACCTGACATAGTTCACATCACAATTGGTCTTGTCATGCACTGCATTCCATCTTTTCGGTATTCACGGTCGCTATCGAAACCTTCACCGATTTCTTTTATGATTCGTTTTTTTCCTAAAAAGGCACGTTCTACTGATTAGATAGAACTGCTCAGCACACTAAATGTCTTTTCACGTATTCAAGGCAGATTCAGTTGTGTTTAGTCATCCAAATATTTTTGGAGTTTCGGTCTATAATTTCAGGTTGGGACAAACGGTTAATGCGCTAGCCTAAGAGGCATCATGCGGTCACTGGAATTATACGAAGCGATTCGAAACAACAGGTCAGTCGAACTAAAATTAAGAAAGTAATGTCAACTTTTAAGTGAAATCTGGCTAGATTGGACACTCGAATCTGTCATCCATGACATTTTTCATCGTGAAAAAACACGTTCTGGTCTTGCTTGTCATCATCTTTAGGACCTCATATAAAACATCATTACGTGTCATTAAAAATGAGCATCAGAATGCTGTTTTACTCCCCACACACACACACGATGTTTCTACTTTTAAACTGTGAATGATGCAATCATACATTGACAATCTTTCACAGAATTCATGGGAATTAGTTTATAGGATTCATATCGCTTGACTGCATCGGTGTCTGAAAGATCTTTCAGGTGTTTCTTAATCATTATCAGGGTAAACTCCTTCAAATCATGGTAAAACCAATCCCATTTTCAGAGTGAATATGTCGTAGATATTTCATCCACATATGATCCAGTTGTAAGTGATTCACGGTGTTCCAAGTTGCTTTGCTTCTACTGTTTCGACATACGTAAAATATTGTCAGCAAAACGTTTGTCTGACAAAACACAAAATTGGGGAGGTAAATGAAGATTTGAATATGGTATCCTCTATTATGGGATAATTGTAATTTCAAGTCTCTAAATGTGATGACAATTTCTAAGCAATGCGTAATCATTTCAAAACTTCGCAAATGTAGTATTAAAACAAAACGTACGGATGACGGTTTGGATGATAAACACATCATGTTATTTTAGACAAATCATTCATGAAACGAAAAATGGTAGAGAGAAATCTGATTCGAAATTCCTAACTACTTTCCCACCATATCGATACCTAAACAAGGTCTATGTTTTGCTGCAAAAGCTAGGATTTGGTGCTGGTTTGTGGGTGTGAATGAATAACTTTTACATTAGTTTTTGTGATTTTACAACGTCGGACCCAAGTTATACGATAGTGTTTGAGCTAACCTTTTTGAAATAGAGATGTGGACCTAAACAGCGATAGCCTCAGTCATAGCCCGTGTCCAAAATGGGGCCACGTTTAATGGTAGAGCAGTATTTGGTGTACGATACTGAAAGTGTTTTCGGGTCGATTTTGTGTTTGATATCGACAGTATAACCCACGATTGGGCTTGAACTGGTGCTGGCATTCCCCCACTTAACCATAACGTGTAGTGCTCATAAATGAGTTGTGACGAACACGCTATTTTCAAACATGAGCCACCGATAAGAAACATTTATTATGTTTACGCATGTTGCCGATTAACATTTCTCAATGTGAATGATCTACCTTAGCAAAAACTAATCATGTACCCTTCAGTTCTCAAGTTTGTCTAACCTGTTGGAGTGCAGTGCACTACTGAAACCAATATGATTTCGAATGAAGGTGTTGCCCTTCACTTATTTCAGATTATCTTCTGTTACTATTCTTTAACCAGTTTAAGTGAACCTCTGAATGAAGTTTCCGAAATGGATGATAAACGTTGTGATAAGTTATAGTAGAAGCATAAGCATAAACCACATGAAACTCTCCGAGAACATCTGTAAGAGTTTTCAGATTGACAAGACTGGAGAAGCTCATTCAATTGTTAATAGATACCAGGCACTCTTGATAGTCTTGGGCGTGGGTTTTAACCCTTGGGAGATCTTTGATTCCTCACAATTTCATGCATTCACATACGATGGAATCAACGATCTCACAAGGAGTGAAACCCACACTGAAGACCATCAAGATTGCCTATTGCCTCTTAACAATCGATTGGTCTAATCTAAGCTTGCTAGTCTACAAATTGATTAAACAATTCGCACAAGGTTTTGACCGTCGGCCGTGTAGCTCAGGGATGTGTTTGAAGTTCCAACCCGAAAGTTCGCGGTTTGAGTAATGACAGGCACACAAAATTTACGCACTACTGACGAGTCCTAAAATGGACGAAACAACTGTGCTCTTTGTCGGTTATCACAAACATTTTCATCGCATAGCTATAAGACTTCTTCACGTAAATTGGTGAAAGTCACTGAAATTGCCCTACGACTCGTATGGAATATTCACTGCATAGATTAAGCTGGGAAAAACAATTTGTAACCATGATGTATGTTCTGCCGTTTAATTTTTTGAATATTATTATTACCCTGCTTGATCACAATTAAAAAGCACTGCGACAATCTTGTGTAAACCAATAGGTTGTATTCAGTTTGACTTTCAGCCGGGTATTGATTGAATAAATTGCTGCGTGAACTTTGTTGACTATCTCCATACTCATGACTACTGAACTGAAATGTCTCGTTGCATCTAACATTCCCCATTTCAAGTTGGTGAACTTATAATACTGGAAGAAGGTATATCCATGTATGGTGAATGCAGTTAACATTTGTTTACAAAATGGCAAAATCCGATTGTAAGTGACTGCAAACGACCGGAAGAGGGATTGTTAAATGTTCTCATGATGATGGATGATTGCATGTGTTCGTGATGGGTGAAACCTTTTCCAACCGAGATCCGTGCGTTTACAATCAGTCACCATAGACTTTAGACTGATTAGTACTAGCCAAATTATCTCTGTAATCAGGTTGTGCTGTCGTAAAATCAAAACCTAAACATCTCGAACCGGCAGTACTTGCTGAAAATCATTGTGGTTAACGTTTTGGCCCGTTTGCTTCTGTAGCGTTGGAATTGAGATAGCTGATGTCAACGTGACGTCATGCATGTGATACGCATCAGAAAACGTAAAAGCATGCAAATTAGTGACAGTGGAATATATATTAATTAACTGAGACCGGATGATAATCAAGGATAACTTAATTTCCAAACTAGAGGATGTGGCGGTAGACACACTTGCAAATCGAACCGATTACATGAAGAATGACCAATTACTGCATAATTCGTTGACGTTGCCTCAGGAACGATAAAAGTGAGAACAACACTCAAGAATGTGTAGATTTCAAGATATTGAGAAGTTATAATCCAGAAGAGATTAGTGAAAGCAACCACTTTCAAATGTATTCGTTCAGCAGACACGACGACTTCGAAGTTCTGCAGAAATGAAAAATCGTTTGAACCGATTCCGAATGTACGCATCCCTACCTGGTTCAAATTGAATAACTAAACGTAGCATACGAATTACATTCACTTCTGTGAATAGCATCTACGGAAGACATTTCATGAGATGTTCTCTCACTGGACGTGGGTTTCTGTGCAACAATTTTTTTTTTATTCAAACGATTTAATGCTGGTCGTTACATAAGAACTGACGACTACGAGTGAGAGCTTCTTTGGGGAAAAACTTAATTAACCGATTCGTTTCTGAATGTTTACCTTGCAATTTAACTACGAGCAGTTCGGCCAGGAAATCACCGGGAATGCAACTAGTTTTGCGGTTTTGATCTCAAATAAAGTGAAAAAATAAACAATTTGAGTAATTTTATATGGAATTTCTTCCGGTTTTTTCATACACTCAACTAGATATGTATTACTCTGTAGTAAATATCATTTTACAACATCAAATTACTTGATCAGTAAAAGTATCGGAAACGCCTCTTTTCAGTGGCTGATTTGGGGGTTAGCTCACGGTGATGTTTGAGAATGGTTTCAAATTGTTTAACTGGATGTTCACTTTTGTTATTGGAGGTTGGATAATTGTCATGCAATACCGTTTATTAATCCTAAAATGGGAAAAGTTACTGTTGAAGTCAGAAGAGATATTCGTATTGATTGTTACTTGAATTAGAACTATGATATCAAGAAAATAAAAGGATTATTATTTTTTGTCTTTACGCACTGAATGATATTATTTTAATTTGCAAGAAGTGTTTAGGAATTTGATAAATCCTTTAGTTGCGCCCTTTTGAAAAAGGTGAAATGTCGTTTTCACTTATATCGTATAATCCATCAATAGCGTTCCCCTGCCAAATGAAAACCACATCATTCAGGCTGTCGTTGATTGATTGTCATACGCATTGCTTTTGCAAATCCTGTAACTAATGATCTGTGTAGTATTTGTATCCCTTAGTAATAGCTTTCCTTCCTGACCCGGGCTGTTTTCATCAAGCCGATCAATAGATAAACTGTTTGACCAATTACCCATATGTGAACCAATTACCCCATTCCCGCACATCACTTATCTTTTACAATCTCACTATTGTTTCACACGCGAATTTCAGTACCAACGTATCACGACATTTATTTTATACGGTTGCTATATATTTCGGCGCTAGGATTTCTACTCTGCGCTTTCCACTCGTTTGCAAGTTATTGCACTATCTGGTCCTTTTTGCCTTCATGCTTGCTGTGCCATTTTACTTCAATACATATCTGTCACAAACACAAGTCTTCTGTTTAACCAGTGGTGGATTCGTTGTCTGTGAGTAAGGGGACCGGTTTGGAAGCTCGTCACTACAGGCTGTAATCGAGGCCTTTCAGAAACCTCGTCTGTATAAATTCGCTTGAAAAGCTTATCGTCTTTGAACATCCCCAAAAACCGTTAAATCTGAATTCTGGAGTATTTCATTTAACACTGGATCGTAACGACACGGGTAAACCTCTGATTCAACACTGTTATTAGTAAATTTAATTCAGATTTTGTTTGTCCCAAGTGAATTTTGTATTTTGTTTCAGATCGCAATCATACATACCGATTAAGATCCGTTTAAAACATACAATGCGACTGTCAATGATATTTTGTACTTTTACCAATATGTTATATTTCAAGATAAATTATTCTGTTTAATGTGGCATTCATATAGGAAAAATTCACAAATACCAAGTCCTTAGTCAGATGAACTCAGCTCGTGCATGCTGCACATTACCAGTCAAATATTGACGTGTGGTCAGATAAAAGTACAAAACCGATTTAATTAATCTTTGGACACAGCAAAGTGATTAGAAGAGAATGTATAAAATATGGCAAAAGTAACCTAGTAAATCAATTGAAATTCTCGTAAGTCAAGCATTCTTGATGTTATGTAAACAGATTTTTGAATCGAGGCGAAATGCCAAAAGCGGGAGTTCTTCCAGTTCTGCAGGGTTGAATTAACTACTGGTGACTAAATTGATTGAATGCTTTTGTTCATCATTATTTCGGAAAGAACATCCAAAGAAAGTAATGTATTTGTAATAAACTTCATGCGCCAGCTGCTTTCTTCATACATTCCCATTGATTGATTATTGATGGTTTTGGAGAATTCAAAGTCAAAATGACGAAATGCACTTGAAGCCGAACGTACGAAGTAGGAACTTCAAACCCTGATTGTAGATAATATGACTGGATTTCCTCTCAAGCCTCTGATTAGTTCGTTACGTGTTTAGCCAATTCATCAATTTAAATTCGACTTATGTAGTTCTGCTTGTTCCTTAAACAAGGGTCTCCCATCATTAAGTACCGTTTTGTTCTAAAAACCCATCAACTTCTTCATCTACGCCAGTTGGTTGACAAAGTCAACTCCCACAGAAATTTTGATCACATCATTCCAATGACACTTGAATTTTTCGTAAACAAATGACTCGTTTGTCAATAAAATATTGCCTACCGTAATAAACTGTTTATTGAAAAATGTTTTCCGGGAAAAAATGTAGCAAAACCAACAAAAATGCCATTGATTATTATGGCGACTAAACATGCATGTTCGGGGCTTGCTAAAAGACGGTTATGATGGTCAAATATTTTGCGCAGTGCGAAATACCCACAAACTGAACGGTTGTTGGCCAAATTAATTATACTCGTTCTATCATATACCGATGTGTTTTGAGAATACAAATAATTAATCCAGTATACAATACAGGAGAACATGAAAATTCTGATCTGAATCAAGGAAGGATGCTTAAGTTTTGAATGAGTTATTCTCAACAGAATATGTGCGAGTACAAAATAGGCAATTGAAAGAAACGATAATTACATATGCTTCATTGCTGATAGGTTCAAAGACATAACTCAAAATTCCAAATTAATGCTGGCCAACGAAAATGTGCAAATGGAATAATCACAATATGTACCTTTGATAGTTCACAGGTTCTGCCTGAAAATGGTTACCGTGCACAGAATTTATCTCTTCGGTCTCCACCATGGTTATACCCGATTACCGGGTATTGTAGCAGACTACTCTAAGATACCATTTGATGGCTAGCAGGTGTGGGAGAAATTTAATCTTAAATCGAGAAAACAAACCGTTTTGAAGAGTGTGTGCCAGGTCGCCTCCTGTGAGCAAAACCGACGTGATTCCAACGTTCAAACCAAACGTTTTTAACATCAAAGTTGCATGAGTTTTGATAACTCTCGTAAACGAATGGAAGAAAATGTTAAAGAATCGAGGAATAAGAGAACTAAAAGATGCATCGAAGCTCAACTAAGCTGGATACACGCCCTTTGTATAGCTTTGGGTGAGTAGAGGACGAAAACGATATGAATACTGGTAAGATCTTTCCGATATTCCGATTTTAGAAGCAAAGCTTGCCCACACACGATACTTGTTACACATAATACATTGTGCTTCGGATTCAAACTAAGTACTCATTAATATTGCACAGCAAATCACTTAAACCGCTAAAGTCCTTGATGAACGTGAACCACGATTGCTATCTGTTTGCAAAATACTTCAGTGTTCATTAAATTGATTTAAAAAGTACTCTTACTCCACTAAAATTAATGGATTCTCATAAATCACAGTTGACTTTTCAACGAATTATTCTATTCCAACTGAAAAGTCATGAAATTAATTTACTCCCTTCAATGAAAACAAATACAAATAAATGATGCAGGATTGGTTGACAATATCTTTCTTGATCAATCATTTGGAGCAATGACAAGCATCTCCAAGTTATTGTTGAAATTTTTCAATGGTCTAACACAAAGAATAATTAATTCTTATAACTGTACGTTCCCTTCACAATTATATTATAACCTACTCAATTTTGCTTGTTGACAAACCCTGATGTCCTGAAGCTATAAGTGCAATAATGCTAGATCTCTTTTACAATTACATTATGTATTTAGTAATCACGAACATTGGACAAATTTGCAGTTTGACACTAAATGCTGGAACCTCAAGGCATACCTTTTACTAGATAATTCGTATATAAATCTCTCAAACGCCAAGTGCATGATGTGGTTGATGTGAAACGCTAGGTCCAGTACACCAACCAGTTTGGTGGACTAACACAAAATAAAATCAGTCGTGGAAAGAGTAATCAAACCGTACTGATCTGTTCCCACTGGAAACCAATATAACTTTTCATTAATTAACTTTAAAACAATCAGAAATCTGAAGAAAACATTGAATGGACATAGTCGCAATTTTTCTAAGTTTGAAATCTTGGAATATTACTGATATCGTTTCCTGAATATATTTTGTTTGTTTTCACCGAAAAGGAGACTCATCAGGTTTTAGTTTTGTGTCTCATCTAAATTACGCATAAATTGTACTAGAACACAAAACGAGCATTTGTGAAGCCGTATTCTCTCATCCTTCGTTTTATCTCTCAACGTCACCAAATATTATGGATTGGTCTATTATTTTTCAACCGCAGACAATACAAACATAAGTCATTTTCTTACTGGCGTTTCCAAACGTAATTACCTGTATTTTGTTTCTCGTTTATATTAGGATAAACAATGGAACCTCCTTTGATAAATGATGTAACATTCCTGACATTTTGGTAGAAATTGTTCGTTAAGGTCATTCCAAACGAGCTGAATATTTGCAATTATACACCTAACACACAAGTGTTTTGTTTGGGCACTTGTTTGCTGCACACGTGGNACACGTGGCAAAATAATTCAATGAGAAAAGGAATAGGTCACTTATAAACCAACATCCCACACGATTTTCGGCTCGTGACAGGATAATTTAGATTGACAACCAGTGCCTATAAAGAGCATCAAGTGTATGTGATTAATACGCGCAATTATCGCAAAGAACACTAATCTACAATCAATTGTTTATTACGTCGGGTTTGGTGATTTCAGTATAAAGTCCATAAATATTTACTCTAATAAAGGGAATTCTAAGTAATCACCTTTTGAAAAATTTTAATTGTTTAAACCTGATACAAACCGAACGTGAAGCGGAGCTTCGATAGAAATATCGGCGATTCTCTCCAAATCGAACCTTACGTAAGCNAGCTTGCCATATTTTCAGCTCATTATATTGCAAGCCGATCATGAGGATTGATAGCAATTAATAAGCAATACACCATATTGTCCTTCAACTTTACAATCTTTTTCAAATTAGTGTGTAACTCACCAGCATCAACCGGTTGAAATTTTGTAACACTTAATCCACTCAAATAACTTGTATGATCCCCTGAACTATTTCCAATAGTGTCATCCCCCACAGGTGCCATATTGCGTCCGAAAGATTGAGCACCCGGGGAAGTGGGAATGATGTGGTCTTCCATGGAGCTGTGTTCTGCTGATTTTAGCCGGCGCATTGCCGTGGACCATGTATGTGCACGGGATCCGTGCCCTATGGATGTTGTTGCAGTGTAAATTGGTGCAGTGGATACATTGACACGTTTCTTTTTCGGTTTTCGTGCATCCACATACACCATTCTCGTCTTGCGAACATCGGTCTGGGGTTTAGATGATCCGGGACTATAGTTTTCACATTCCGGTCCAATTCGTTTCACATCAAATTTGCAGGAACTCTGTGACGGTGTACGTTTGACTGATCCGGTGTCTGTGGTGGATTTGAGTGAATCCGTCAGCTGCCGATTGGTACTGGAGCCATTCAAAGGCATGTTTACAATACCAGTTGCTATTAATTATTTTCTGTTTTAGGAGAATGATAATTCCGTTGAAATGCTTTTGTTCTATTTATCACAGAGTTTCCGAAATTGCTTCTCGTTGTACATATCCATTCCACGTTTTTGATTAACTAAGGAAATATTAGTTTCATCATCTGCTTCATGTCAATCAAAGATAATCACGAATAAATAACACTTTTGCAATCACTACCACCAACGCCATCCTGACAAAAGATCCGTGCCTCTTTCAATGCAAAACTTAGATTTTCTGATTTTCGATTGATCTGTAAAACTTATCCACGAATCAGCTGACCCATTATGCACCACACCGTCACGGGATTGGTTTATTTGTTTGAACCAATCACTGCCAGCTACGATTCAACTGGTCTTATGAAAGAAGCGTATTTAAAGTGATTCTGATTTACAAATGAAAAAATCTCATATCAAATGCGTAAACCAGCAGCACTAGGACGAGCGTTTAGTTTACACAAAACAAGTCCAATGAGATTTATGCTTTATCCAATATTGAACTTAAAGTAAAAGAAGTGAATTCAATCCAAAGTTTTGCCAGACTGAATGTTATATATATATATATATATATAAAGAAACAGTAACTTTGACGTAATGAACATTTTGAGTTACAGGTTTCTTTTACAATCTGGCAAACGCCTGCATGATAAATATGTGTACCAATGAGGCCTAAAATATCTAGAATTAAATTAAATGAAATCAGTAAAACGGGTATGGACTATGCAAAATGATATGTTTAAATTAAAAAATGATTCTGTTTGGTAGCAATTCGCCGTTTAAAGATATATAACGGTCACTGCCCAAAACTAATTCCCGAGAAGTGGTTTCTCTTATTTTACGAGCACATTTATTCAGTTACGATCCATTTTACTGAGAAAAGCTGCCAAAACCAGATATCACTTCTGAGAAAACACGGATATTCCATAGAATACCCAACCACGGATAGACAGCCACACACAAACCTATGCTTAATAGTGTGTGATACCCATCTTGTAATAAAAGTTATTTTACCGTTACATATGTATTATTATTGGGAACCCTGTCAGTGTTTCCAGAAAAGTAATCGGAATTGATTGACATTCGAACTATATCCAAAGAAATTTCGATTTTGAAGTGGTGTTTGTTACACAGAAATTCCAAACACTCGAAGCACTAATCGCGTTTAAAATCATCGGTGGATCGGTCGCTAAGTTAAGTTAGGGATACAATCCATTGAATTCACACATTGTAAAGAATCGATGAACAAAGACGACAGTCTTGATGGTAATGGAAGTTTTCTGAATACGCAAAGTGATACATGCACTCTCATCATGTCACACAGTAACACTGATCAAGTTACAAAATAACAGCAGAATTCTATTCTAAAAAGCTTGAAAAGCCTAATGTTGGTATGCCGATATACGTTGCTTCGACGAACGAACAAAATCTCTGGGAAACTATCAACGGACACAAAAATCGTAGAATTTCCAATTTTATTATTTAATTTGTGATAATCCCAATAAGCAAATGTTTAAAGGAATTTAAAATCAGATTGCAACATAGTTTTATTGATTGTTCTGTAAACGTAGGTTGCATTGTGGTGACAATTATTCAGAATTTATCAAACGTTCAGCCAGCATTCTTGTCACAGGAATGCGTTAGAGTGGAACCTGATTTGACTTTTGGCATTTATTGTACCAAATTGAAAACTAATACACCTTTTTCAAATCAGCATCTTGTACATGAGTGGTTCGTATCGAAACGTGGATACAGTTCTATATGATCATGGTGTTAGGTAGAAATTCTTGATAGATTTATATTAACTGTATTTAAAAACTCTGAACGTAGAATAATAATATACACATCATGATTGCTATTTATTTTATTTCAGTTTTATTTATTAGCATTTTCTCTCAGTCAATCGGATTCTCTAAGCGCAATTGATTTGCTTAAATTGAACTTTCCTCGCAGTATTTACTAGTGCCGAGATCAATGGTTATGCTGGCAAATAACCGAACGCTTCATGAAGCTATGTATAAAATATTGAGCTTTGCTTTTGCTGCACTGCTGGTAGCTGATTTTCATGGTGATTCTGATGGATGCAGTAGTCTTTAATGAACCATACATTCGACAGTTTTCATTCTTTCAAGTTGCGTTCTTTAAGCAACAAACTTACCATAATTCAATGTTGAGACTCCACAAGTATTACTTTGTTTTATACAATTGATATGCTTGCCTCTGTAACACTCGGCAGTCTCGCCAGTAATATTTTATTGTGAATGCTTATTTCTCACTGAACGTTCTGGTTCATATCGTTTTGCATGCTTTGTCTTGAAGGTTTCCTTGAACCCCTACCTAGGGATGACCTGTTTGCCAGTGTTTTCTCACTATCCCGTGTTCCTCCTCTCTTCGGTCGTTCCCCGCCGTCTTTCACCACCTGCAAAGTCTTGTATCGTCTACAGCCGGAAGAATATGAACCGCATCTTTGACCACTCCGATGCGAAGCGAGAGCACGGAGTACGCTCACATTTCATCCCCTTTAATGACGTTGTCGAGAAGCCTACATTTTCGCTTTCGTTCTATCAGCAACTGTTTGAATTAACAGTAAAAATAAAAGTGACCACTTAAAATTCGAGTTACGTCACTAAATCTAAAAGCGTCTACGGGAGCAACCATTTCAAAAAAGTCGGAGACAATGAATTGGGTTTTAGTACAAACGAAATTCACTGATTCATAATCTAAATCTGTCCTCGTGGGCACACAATCTCGTTCTTACATAACTAGTCATCGGTTCATTGTAGACGCACATACAAGCTACTAACTTTGTCCAATGGTAGAAGTTATATTTATACATCAATCAAATTATAAGACCATATATATTTTTTACCTAAGGCCCTGTCAAAACAATTTAGATAAATACAGACAAGATTTCTAATCATTATTCACCGTTCTCATATACCCATCAATGAGTTCCCAACAAATCGTGAAAGATATGTGCACACTTTTTGCTGCATAATGTTAATCAAGTTGTTGCTCGAAGTTCTGTCTTCAGGACATCAGTTCTGTTGTCCAATTGGAAGAACTAAAAAACTGAATCTAGAAGTATGGTTCATAAAGCTTTTCTCACAACCGTCAGATTTATCGCCTTCGTTATCGCAAAATGTGGCCCAGCTGAAATCCACACTAGCGAACACATGCTATTATCTTCTCGGTAACAAACCGATGATCAAAGATCTAGTGAAACCACAACACCAAGAACGGTTAAATGGATGAAGAATAATCATGATATAATTCAATGCAGACCAGACAATGGTACAGGAGTTGCCATACTGAACAGATCAGACTACGTTTCCAAAATAAATAACATACTTAGTGACAGCACAAAGTTCAAGATGTCCGCAGAAAAGGATAAAATGGAACAGATAGAGCAAAAACTGTCAAAGATAATCGGAGTTCTAAAGCAAAAAGGTGTCGTAGATACAAACACGTTTGAACTGATCTGACCGATCGGAACAACAATCCAAAGGTTGTATGGTTTACCCAAAGTACACACATATGGACTACCCCTCAGGCCAATTTCAAACGTATAATTTCCCATGCAATGGCCCAATGACTTGTGACAATCTTGGATCCAGTGAGAGCAACCCTTACAACCCTCACTTTACCGGAATCTTTCGCCGTGACAGATATAATCGGAAACGTGCATGTGGATGGCCAACGAATGATATCCATGGACGAAATCCAGCAAAATAATAGTGAAATTGCAATAACTCTGGATGACTTGAAACAGCTATTTCACTTGTGCACACAGAACGTTCAGTTCAAGTTCAATGAAGCAATCTATCGCCAAAAGGATGGAGTAACAATAGGATTCGTCCTCGTTCCCTTATTTGCGGATCTATTCATGTCCAAGCTAGAAAATATTTTTTTGAAGTCTACGATTAAGCGATGTAAGCTGTACAGACGATATATCGATGACAATTATGTTTTGTGGACAGTAACGTCAAGGTTTCCAACTTGCTCAGGATATTTAATTCCTCTCATCCCAACATCAAGTACACATTGGAAGAAGTGGTTAATGGCGGGNTAAAGCGTCGCACAGATGGTTTTATTTAGAGATCGATATATAGGAAACCGACTTGGAGCGGCCAGTAGATCAATTTCAGAAACTTTGTGCCACTCAAATGACAAAGAAATCTTATTCAGTGCATACAGGGCGGTTAAAATATGCACCCGTGACACCAGAAATGCAGACCTATCATTCATTCGTGGTTTTTCTACAAAATATCCAGCCAGAACCTGTTGTGAATGACGTTTTAAGAAAGACTTTCAAGTGCAGAGAAAAAGGTAGTATACATTTCTCTCCCATTCAAAGGGTATACAATGGCACATTTGGTTAGCTGCAAACTAGGAACTGCGTTGGAGAATACACCTCACGCGGCAAAATTACGAATCGTATTCACATCCAGACCGATCTTGTGTTCGCAACTCAAAGACCGGATTCCTGCTTCTGCAGTCTCATTTTGTGTGTACCAGTTTAAGTGTTCCTGTGGAGCAACGTGTATCGGCTGCACGAGCAAGCATCAATCTACACGAATTCGGGAACATCATCCGGCTTGGCTGAAAACTGGTGTGACTAAGACTATTACAATTGCCATCGTTTCACACCTCGTCGAGTCCGATCACACAGTGAGTGTGACTGAATCATATGGGTCTCCCTACTGTGTTCGGGGTCGCAGATCAAAGCGGATTAAAAATCGCATCCTAGCCACAACAGAGGCGGTTGGAATTCGTCTACATAATCCCCCCTTGTGCGCGCAAAAACAGTTTATAAAGTCACTCAATGTACCACTGCCCTCCACCTACCATCCTCATCCTGCCCCTATCAATCCCCCACCCAAAATCACACAATTAACACGGACCAAGCTTAAGGTTCGATGGTGGGATCAGCCATATCCGGTTTTGTGAGATTGGAACAGAAAACAATAACAACAATTCCCATTTGAATAATCATTAGTTTTGTGTCCTCTTTTCTAAGCAAAATGATGTGATATAAAATGTGACGTATTAGCCATTTGATGAGTCACCGAGAAAAAGCTTTTTCGCTAAACTGCATTTTTCATTCAATATGTCGCTAGTTTATTCCGGGAACTTGTTTGTTGTTCAGACACACTTGGAAGTAAACTGACCATCTTTAACAATTCCTGTTCTATTCCACTGGATGAATCGGTAACCGAAATGTGCGAATGTTATCTGAATGTGAGAAGTATACACATGATTTTTACTGATTCCTCTCATCCAGTGTATACAGATTTAATTCCCTGTCGTTCCCATCCGTACGCTTCATGTTAATACGTAAGAGTTGTGAAGGGGTTTGATTCAATTGTGTAGCGGATTTCGTCACGCATAGACCAAATAAAACAAACGGAAAAGCTAGCAATCGTTGTGCAATCGTGCTAATCCGTTGAACCACCAGCACCACCAGGCAACTGATCAGACTGCATTTCATCTTGCTATGCCAACACAGCGGGACAAATCTTTGTGAGCTATTCACGGGCATCACATCACGCTCACCTCAGAACTAATAAGACAAGGTCTACTAAACGATTCAATCAACCTCTCTACCACACTCGTGTAACAAGCAGTCCGGTTGGAATACTTCCAACCGAGTAATATAGCCAGAAGAGAGTGTTGAGATGAGCTGCAATAAGCCCGCTAAGATGGGTTGCGCAATATTGTGATATCGTGATATTTCAGACCAGAATGAACTGACTGACTATCTCTGAAGACGACACCTAAACAAACATGAATTGGGAATTTGGTTCAGCCGTTGCATGATCCGGATGGCATACGCCTTCCATGTGCTTCGTCCCGGACGGGACGGTGGACAAACAATAATGATGGGATCCAATAAGAGCAAAACAGTCTCGTGCTTGGGATCGTATGGTTGATTGTAAAAGCTGAGGAATGTGCATGGGGGTGCAGTCCTAAGGATGGTCAGTTCGATTCAATTATTGAAAATGAAAAATGGTCTAATGGGCTAACCCGTGACCAAGTAAGTAATATAGATGCGTTCAACACTTGGCGACCCTAGTCGGATCCTCAGTTGGATTGATGGATGCACACTGCTGATGAGGTCCAATCATATCGTTACAGCTCTACAGAGATTGGTAGATTTTCAGTTTCTGTTTCATTTGCTTTCTCAGGGGATAAATTCCTCTTACTTTATGTTCTCTCATGTTTAACATAAGGCGTAAACATATATCGTTACTGTCTTTTGCATATATTCCGCTTACCAATAAACCGACGTCTTGCAGAATGTCCGATATACTTCGGAACTAAAGTTGTTCTTTCTGCTGTGAACAGTTTTGGTACACTTCGTAAGCTTTAGAAAAAAATTGTATATTATGAAAAGAAACAACAAAATACAATAACATCTAGATCCTAAATCGCGTCCCGGAGATTGATCATCGCTAAATTGATGAGGTAGCTTTTACCGTAAAACACAATGGCTTGAATAATTCTTTCCTGAGTTAGGTTATTTTTCACATGTGAATAATAAAACAGAAGCTTAAGGTCTGAATTGGATGATTCTGAAGTAGACGGGATTATTTTGAATCACTAGACCCGTTTTGCTGAACCACTGTGCTTTATTGAGTCAAGCATAAAAGTGAAGAACATGAACGGTTAAGCACACCATGTGTATCTGCTTGCTAGAAAAATAATTTAAACATTCGGCGATGCATCTTGATAGAGAAGTGTTTGTGATTTTTACTGATGTGCGTGCATAAAGATACTTGCGAATTTACGGCTTCCAGAGAGAGAGTAGTAAAAGTTTGTTCAATCACGCGATAGTCATGGTGGCAGTTTCACCCAACGTTTCCTCTCTCATAATACGAAGTGTTTAGCAGATGAAAAGCGCATCCGGGGGTCTCATCAGAGTTCACTTTTTCCGTCTTTAATTAGTTATGATCTGATGACATTCACTGAGAGGTTGATACATGACTGAAGCTAGCCTGGTTGCTGCCTTACGAAGCTTAAACAAATATATTTCACGTTGGTAAAATTATTTAATAACGCGTGTCGCTTCACAGAAACCCTTCATATTGATATTTATATACACCTTAATGATACTTGACAAACTATATGTTAGGTGTTGTAACGCAAAAATTAGAATAAAATAGCTATTAGCAATCATTATTCGGCTGAATGCGTGACATTCCGACGGACTGATAAACAACACAACTCAAGGTGATTACCTTAAAGGAATCGAATCCGGGACTGTAAACCTCTGCGCTCATGATTTTAATGTACAAGGATGAGTTGAATGGACACAAAATCTAAATGTGTAATTAAAACATGTTCTACTCTTTATTAATGCACTATCTCTTCAAACGTACACACAACAGGTTTCATACATATTCACCAACAGGAAAGCCGCATAGTTTTGTGCTAAAGATCGATCGGCTTTCCATGCAGTTGCAATATGTTGAACGCGGGTAAGCGTTTGTGGGAATTGTTAACCATCCGATGATTTCTCGGAAGACTTTGGGCATGCGTTTAAATCGACTGTTCGTGTGTAACCGCGTATTCGAACAGCACAGTGCTGCGCTACTATGCTTCTCAATCGTTTGTCACAATCATCCATGTTAATAAAAGTGCATTCAAAGATCATGGGATTCAATCCAAGAATGCTAAATCCAATGCATATAGTTACTGCTCGTGAAAACAAAATTGTAAGCATATATAAGTAATAAAGTAATGGTCCCTGAGAAGAACTCTCATGGTTTTTGGATAATCAGGGAAAATCGACTAAAATGCAGAGTACCTGCAGAGAACGAAAGCTCAAATGAGGGGTAAACACGGATCACCATGAAATTAGTTTGCAGCAAGAAACCCTTAATCAGCGAACGGTCCTAAAAATGTAGTCACGGATGTATCGATTGGATAGGACGCTCCTTTACATTCAGATACGCGAAACAACATCTATTGTGATGAGACTAGATTTTGGCGTTGAATATTTTGATGACAGCATTCGGCTTCCTACAGGAACCAGGTACTGCTAATGATTTTGGGTATGCGTTTCACCGAAGGTTTGCTGGTGGACTACTCGAGAGGGGAAAAAACGGATGCAGATATGGATGAGCCTTAACAAAAAGGCAACACCTGTCTAGTAAACTTTATAGTTCGGCACACCGAAATCGATCACATTTGGAGACAAGGTTCTCATTTACGGTAGTTACAAACTGAAGCTGAGTTATCAGGGGTGACTCATATAGCCTCAATGCAAATTTGTAGGGAAGGTTGACGGTCTTATTGGCATGAAGTACTACTGGAGAAAAAATCTAGTCATTAGTCGTCCGCAAACAAAGAAGTTCATGATCATTTTAAACATGGGGACCTGAGACCCTAGGGAGACTGGCACGCAAGGTACGCACAGACAGTCATGACAGTCACATTAAACTGATATCATTCCGCTCGGGTGAGTTGGCATTAGCATTTTGTGTATTTATAGATAGGTTGTTCTCCCGGAAATGACAAATGGAATTATGACATGTATAAACAATTGTCAGACGCTAGTTTAGCAGACTGATCCTAAAATAGGATAACGGAACAAATCGGGCTTCCGGAATGCGGTAAATCGCACCCGAAATGTGGCTGGAAATACTGACCCAAATAATGTATAAGAAATGAAAACGGGAATTGGATTAAAATAAACACTCTTGAAGGAATTGCAGTATATAGCTGGTTAAATTAAACAATTCAGTTACGTCAACAGAATTCATGTGGGAAATCAGTTGTTCCTGGATTATGGAACCAGTTTTCCATCTTGTGTATATGCATTTATGCATATCTGGCATATAAGCATATAAATATCCAAATACGTTTATCAAATACTGTGACAAGCAATAGGCTATAAACGTGAAATGAAAGTTGAAAAAAAAGCTATTGACTGTCAAGAACTTTTGAGGCTGAATATCGTTAAACTCATGAGAACTAGACCACTTAAATGACGACCACGCATCATATACACGGCAGATTACCGGAGGTATGATTTTACGTGCGATTTGTTCACTGTTTTTCCGTAAATCGAATCGGTGAAGCTGCAATCATGAGGATATTTCGAGTTATCACTAAATTCATACCCAATGCAAAACAGCCTACATTTTTATGTTATTTAATGGTATTCAAGTCACATCGACTGTCTTCCCTCGTAGTGCTTCCTTCCGTGTTGTACAAATAAGATGAAAACTATAATGCGGTTAAGCGATTGAAAATAAACCCCCATTGAAAATGAATGTCGGTGCACTTCAGATGGAAAATATAAGGACTAGTTCAAGTTACCAATGATACCGTCACACCACCGTCATCCGAAATAAGAAGCATAAAACTCGTAGGCAAATCACTGTGCTTGACAATATAAGAAACAACCAAGAAACCATGCATATGTTCCGCTAATAGTCTTTTATGTGTCTAACATGACAGCAAAAGTATGATTAGTTTATTATCAAATAGATTTGTAACCCGCAATGATTTTGATTTCCGGATAAAACATGAGATTATTCATCGCATTAAACGCTGCTTTAGGGCTTCATCCGGACACAACCCTTTGATTCGCTCATATACATTATCCATTTAAATCGATTTGTTTCATGCATGCACGTGTAACCAGGTATCTAACAAGCAGTTATTTAAAATCTAAATAACTCAATGAACAGTCAAGACCGATCGAATTTCATTTCAACTGTATACCACTGCGATACCTCCGGAATACGTTCGGGCAACCCGCCTTCTAAACTGCATTGTGTTTGCTTTATTCCTACTAGTTGACTGCTTGTTTGGAATTGAAATTGATTGAAATTTAATTATTTTTGTTTTCCAAATCTGTTATCTCGTGACTAGGATGATTATAACAATCCGGTTAAGAGGTGAATGGAATCTGTTCAAAGCACCATTTGAAAACAGGTTTTGCATAGGTTTCAGTGTGCACTGTTTGTTAGCTTCCTGCTTCTTGAAAATTATTCGTTGTTCCCATGATTTCATTTTAATTCCTCTGGATTCTGATGTATATACAAATGTATAGTCAATTATCAGGAAGCGGTCGGGACCATACAAAGACTGATTGAGAAAGTACAGAAATGCGGAAGATGCGGAGTGATAGAACAATTATAACTCGGCATTTCCGGGTCACTAACTCCGGTACCTCAGCCACTTGACCAGCACGCAATCGACAATCTACGATAGGTCAATCCAGATGTTACCTTTTAAAATATAAATTTATATATCAATTAAAACCTGATTTCCGTAGATTGGGAAAAATGCTCCATTATAGAAAGTCATTGCAAATTGCTCCATGCTACGCATGTAATGAGATTAGAAAAGACTGATTCATTACTCGTTTCATTAAGTTCCACGATCGAATATAAAGCCGAACAATATACTTCTGCTCAGCACCAAACCTGCTCTGACCGACGCGTTCTCACACCTGAAGGGGCTTTTGCTAAATCATTCTCCGTCATTTTTCAGCCCATCGAAAATGTATTTTGTCAAACATAAATAACAGCAATGTGGTTAGCTCACATGAGTTTTTTTATACGAAATTCGTTCTTGCGATTGGAACAAACCTGCGATAGACGTAGCTGATTACGCTTTCCTCTGTGCTTTCGTTTGTCACCCAATACTCCGGATTGGTTAAACGTTGTGCATGCAGAATACATGCAACCATTTTGTCTTAAAGTTTCTTGAGATAGACTAACAGTTTATCTTTATTTTATTCGGATAGGTAACTGAAGTTTCAGTATTCACAGACTATGAGGCACTCTAATCCGTAGTAAACTACAGCAGTCTTTGCTGGCAAACTTAGATTGAAAGATGTAACGCCTTTACCCATTTGAAATGAAAATAACAAAAAAAACCGTGAAAATAATTCTAAATATCAAGAAAAACGTGCTATACTCAGCCTGGTTCATTGAGTAATATGTAGTTTGCAAATAGCTTTGCCAGTTGAGTAAATTGCTTTCACTTCTTAGCTTCAGCAAGATTCCCCCAGAAAGTGATATGTGGAACCATATAAATCAATATGAACACAAAGATCATTTGCCAGTTTAGATCTATTGATTGAGGGCTTACTCTGATGCCTCTTCAGTGTAACTGATCACCTTGACTACAAAATGTTTACCACAAAAGGTAGATCATTAACTTTGTATTTATAACGATCAATATTATCGGCGTCCAATACAAACATAGTGTGCGTGAAAAACTGGCGGAACGTCAAGGTATACCGAATTTATGGTGTCTACATCATACAAATGTATATAAGCCTGAGGTAAATTTACTAATTTAACATAATGAATAAAGTCAACCTTGAGAACTGAGCAAATCAAGTGTTTGGCAAAATAGAATCGCTTGATTCGTATAAACACAAGAGACAATGAAATACTTTTCACGGTGATCTGTTTACGAAAACAGAAGTAACTTAATAACCTAGATCGGAACACAGGCAAAGAATACAGATCATATTTATCTAACAACTTATTCAAAACCCTGAAAACTACTAAGAGAGAATTATGTGGGATAACTCAGAACAATAATTAACTAGAGCTTTAGTCTGGTGTATTAGATTACCACGAGAGTTTTTACTGTGGCTTGATGTTGAATGTATGTTTAGGACGTCTTCCAGTTTGTTTTAGATAGAACATTTAATAGTTGTGATCTGCATGTACTTCCTGCATCTGGGCAACCGGTGTTCTGTTTGCATTGGTTATATGTACATTTTCTCTTTAATGTTCCTAAACTAAAAGAACCTCTTCAAGTTCTTGAGAATGTTCTAGGCAGTTCCAGACTACACTTTTTTGGTTCCATGTCATTCATTGTATGCTTTTCTTCGTTCTGGGAAGTTATCAGTAGCTTGCACTTCATACTACAGACATATTCAACTAAAGCCAGCAAAATTTAATTCGTGTGGTTTGAAGGCACTGGTCAAAGTGCTACGTCCATAACCCTTAAATTAAACAAGTCCAACGCTAGATTGTACGAAACCTTTCAACCTTTTCGCTCAAGGGGCTTTGTAAAGAATCAATAAACACAGTGAAGTATCAATAAACTGTAAAAGCCACTCGCTAGGAATCCCACAATGGAATAACAAGTATGAATTGTAATATTTATTTATCCATATCATATGACATCGTGTTATCAAAACTTGTCGTGTTGATTGTAATGATTATCTTAGTGAAAATTGAATGACGCTTCGAAAGGGTATCAACTATTTTTTTCATCAGTTCAAATACATGAAGACTGCGGTGATAATAGGACGACCAACAAACAATTTGATCTTAAGACAAGTGAAAGATCCGATCCAATCCTTTGATTGAATGGTGGATTGCTACCGTGTTATGCCTCTGAAATGAACACTGTACGTAATAGAGGCAAGCGAACAAACGTTAATGCTCACAAATTGTATTCCTTTGGTATAAAACATAAGCGAAACACTTTGTGTCGATAATTGATTTATTTTTGAGGGTGTTGGTTGTTGGTTAATCTCACAAAACAAAACGTACAGTAACACCATTGATGGAAAAGCATGGGATGGCTTTATGCCGGTACATAGGTGTTCACATAGAGTACACTTCATCATTTCTACTATTGAATCATGAAAACCGGACGTTAAATCACGTGTTATAGTTTATCATTTCGAAAATTATCCTTCTACTAGTAAAACTTGGGACTAAAATAAAATAATTGGTCCCCGGAATATTGTCATTTCAACGTAACTGCTTGAGAAATAGACAAAAGTTCAAAGCATTTGTATCTGCACTTGAAAAGTTTTCCAGTTGAAAACAAACCTAAATTTTCACGATACTTTTTCGGCCATGATTTTCCAAGAGTTTATCTTTGCAATAGGTGAATGCGCTCGACTATTTGGATAGTGTAATCAAAAAGTATATTTGTGTATTAGTGAAATGTCGGCTGTTTAAGAAAGAAGAACATATGCAGGAGTTTTTCTCAAGCAATTTCAATATTACCTATATCAAAAGTATTCAAGCTCTTGAATAATGAGATGTCAAATAAACTTTGGAAGACTGAAAGCATTTTATTCATTTTCGTATTTTGTTGTTGAACAACGCACTAATTGGGACGTAAATACCTAGAATAAACTAAGACGATAAACCAGACCGAAGTTAAATTTCCAACGAACTAAGTTAGACGTTGAAATTTAATCGTGTTGGGACTGAACACAGTAAAACGTTGATGGTTGACGGAGGCATCGTTCCTGCCAATTTGAAACAATGGACTTAAGGACCAATCCATATTTGAATGGCAGCTGACAGATCTTCTATTCAGCAGTGAACTAAAACTGATATCTACAGAACAGACTATTGGGAACCGGAATGAATTAACAGATTAGATTGAAGATAAAGGGTGCGATCCAATCACTGTAAGTCCCATTTCATTGTTCTGCTGACTATCCATAAGACACCTTATGAAACACAGCACAAAGGTTCCAATGTATCTACTCATATACATTTGCACACGAAGTAAATTGTTTTTTTTTCCGAAAGGAGGAATAGAATAATAATTTTATTTCAAAATGCTTTCTTTATCGCATGAGAGAATTACGAAAATAACCTCGTCCAACCTGAGTTTGCATTCAGCCTGAGTACACAGAAATATTGGATGGCACAAGTAGAAAGCCAGTTTTCCACGTTCATGATGTACAAGGAAAATTATAGATACGTAGCTTCAAAGTCAGCAGATCACGCACTCACTAGGTGGTTGATCGCAATCCTGAAAACTTTCGCACGAATTCATGAAATTCAGGCATAGGCTGGTTGGCATAGAGGTAAGACACACACAGACCTTCCATAAGATGGGTCCAGAGTCCAAAGCCCGGACTGTTGACAACAGCTTGACAAGTTGAGCTTTTGCAGTCAATCAGTAATCGAAATCAGAGGTGGAGAAGGGTCAGTTTTATTCCGATTGAAAAAAGCTACCGTTTTGAGCACGAAAAATCTTCAGCACCATCACACATTTTCGCATTGAACGCCTGCTGCAAAAACTGTACTTGCTTCCGTAGTGATTCTCTGGATCTATTTTGATATTGAGACTAAACTTATTGTACAGTACCGGCAAGAATAAAAAGCGTTATACTTTGTGTTGCGCAATTTTCAGGTTTTCATGACGATAAAAACCAATTGTTTTACTTCGAGCAGTGCGGTCGAAATTACCATTAACAGACATACATTAAAAACGTTGGAAGCATACTAAATAGCCTCCATTAATCATCTCGGACTATTTTTGTTTCTAAGGAGGTAGCAATTATCCTTCTTAAACAGAGGCAAATTGGACGCTTGCCGCTGAAAACAAACTCACATTAAAAACGCTTACTAACCACAATTGATGCCTTGAAAATATATTTTGGTATGCACAAGAGGAAGACCTTTACTTTCGGGATCATTGCGTGAATGACTTCGTTAATGAGTTGGTACTTCTTCAAATGGTTCCATTATAAAATATTACTGACAGCAGGAATACATCGAACTGCGTGGGATGGAATGTGGACTATCAAAGTCGAGTTAGTATTTAAATCGTTTTCCCGAAAAATGGCAAGATTTTATTTGTGCCACATCTTCGGTATGATAATCGAACTTTTTGCCAGTTCATTTCAGGCAACCATTTTCCAATTAAATTTGAAATTTCTATTTATACCACAGGGCGTTTTTGGAAAAAAATGAAATTATTTTTCTGTCATATTTATTCTTATGCTACGTTTGAAGGAATATTTCATTTAGACAGTGAATGTTTGGACAAGCGCATTCGTTGTTTTTCCCAGGCACAAGGCAGAGTTGATGATTTCGGGGTATCGAGGGGGGGGGGGGTTGATTATCACTCTTGGTTTTAAATTTCAGAAGAAATCCATTAGAACAATAGACTACAAGTCCGAAGCCGATCAGTTGCTTTCAAAAGGTTCATAATCGTGCCTGTACAAGGTTTGTTGTTAGTGGGGACACATTTCTACGCTGGATTGACTGGTCATTCGAGATGATGAGGGGAGAGGGATTGGTGAGCCCTGTGACTGTGTTGTAGTGATTGTATTGTATTTTGCTGGTGACGGTGATGGTAATGTTGGCGATCAATTTTGGGTCCTGGTGAGCGATGGGGGGAGAGGTAGGGGACCAAAGATAGATTATTCCTTGTGGAAATTGCGCCTACACACACTTGCCACCGCTGTGGCGATAGTTATTTACCTTGTCGCACTAGAACCATGAGTAAAAAGCGACTGATTCAAGCGCTCCACTAACCCTAGCCGCAAATTAATCACCAAGATCATCATCATCACCAAAAATCCGATCACAATCAATCCCACCCAAAGGCAGACACGCTGAGCTCATCCGACCCTTCCCACTCCCATCCTGAATGGCCTTTCGACCTGTCTTGAAAATGTGTTCCCACTATCAGACAACACTGATATGGTCTATAGAGGGGGGCTTCAGACTTGGCTATGCTATTGCTTTCCGTTCAACCATTACCACATAGTCAGTGACATTGTCATGGTTTTTACACATCAGTTGCTTTGCGGTGCATTGTCATAGCTACATTGTGCGATTACGATGGAGCTCGTCGCGAAATTTCATAACGTCTTCATGAAAAAAATCAAAAATTATAATTTACCTCAGGCGGTACTCGAAAATCAGTGAGAATTTAAAACAAAAGGGCTTGTAAGAAATCTCGTGGACATTGGAGGAAGCATCGGGATGTATAGAGAGTAGCACTGCGTCAGAGCTTTGTCACAACTCTGTATACCCATCATTATCAGTAACAACGTCCGTTCGTTGCTTGGAAATTAACCTGATATCTGATCTTATGTGCCGTATGGAATATTCTAACTAAGGCTCAATTCTAGTAAAAGAGACTGGATTACATAGTGATATTGATGAGGAGATTACAAAAGTCGATGACTTCACCGGATACTGAGTCGACTGTGCAGCAATGTACCAAAAGTAATGCGAGGGCTGATGACTTATATCAATAACAATTGGTGCACAAATGTGAAGCAAATATTCGCTCACTCCACTGCTCACATTTGTGCCTCCGTACAGGAATGCAAGCCTGAGCCCCTGCGTAACTATTGGTCGATTGACCAAGGTGACATTTATATTTCTCCTTTTTGTTCCTCAGAAGAACTTCTTCATTTTTCATATACTGTTTCCATAGCTTTAATAAGTTATCTTGATTGGTCACTGTGTATCATCTGTGGTGACCTCAATCGTGTTGTTCCTAGCTGTTTTGGGTTTGGCAAACATATTAAGCTTCCAAACAAGGCTGAAGGTTCATTTAGACAAGTAATACCAGCATTTTTCCGTATCTGCCCTCTCGTTCATTTGGGTCTTCAGACCATGCCCCTGTTAAAGTTTCCCCAAAAGGTTACAATAAGTTCAGTCGCACATTGTTCACAAAAAGCCACGACATCAAAAGAATAAAATGTCAGAGAACCTAAAGAAGCTCAATGTGAGGGTCTGTCAGATGGACTTCGGTGTATTTTGCCACCCTAATCCTTCCATCTATTGTGCTCACCTTACACCGTATATAAGCTGCTGCTACGACATATGTTGCTGTATTTCGTCTCCTCATCTGTAACATTTATCTCGAATGAAGGAAAGGGTATAAAAACGCAAAGATCTTCAAAGACTGAAACTTTTATCACTTGCTATCGAAGGTGAGCTACATCGACTGAACGGCACCTTCACTCGCACACTCCTGCATAGGAAAACCTAGCGGGGACTTTGAACACCATCGAGCAACCAAGTGATTAATCCTCGGTCGTGTCTGGAACAACAATGGACGTTGAGGAGCTAAAGATCAAACTCAATAAAGGAACCAGCAACACGGAGACCCGGCCGGTCATCACCAGCGCAAACACCGACTTCAGCGTTAAGGAATCTTTTATTATTGAACAACAGAATTTTTTGAAAGAGTTGCTGATACTCAAAACCAATTAATCACCCAATACCGGTAGGTTGGAGGCTGCCATCCTTGAGAAGAACGCTAACACAATTTCGCCAGTGCTAAGAGCCCTGTTTAACCAGTGATTGGAAAATAGAATTATACCTAATTATTGGAAATTCGCCCCACCACTCATGTGCCTAAAAGGAGAACCTCGAAAACCCGTCGCATTATCTGTACGTCTGTTATGTTAAGACTTGTCGAGAAGTTACTCCTTCAAGGAATGTCATCTCAGCTAAATGTGCAGGACCGAAACCAATTGGCGTACCACCGCTCTCGCTCCACACTTGAAGCCCCAGCTTCTCTGGTTCACTATTTTCTATCAGCACTTGATAGAAATAAGAAATCTCTCAGAGTTTGTTTCTTGGATGACTGCGACGATATCAATGGTGATGACAGGTGGAAGTTAGTTTGCCTTCCAACGGGATATCGCATACCATAACTGTGGTACTCACTAACTATTTCACAAATCGATCACAGTTCACACGTTACATTGCTCGTTCCTCCTCTTCTTTAATTTCTAAACAAGGAGCATTACAGGGTGTCAGTCTCTCCCGATTTTTCTTTTCCACTTATAATTCACCCAAACCTACTTTTACAAATTTTCTACTCATTCAATATGCCGATGATATTGTGTTAGGAATCGCCCATCCTGATGCATCTGTCACTCTCACTGTCCAACTTGACCTTACTAACCTTGCTGAGTGATCCACTGCACATAAATCAACTCTCAATCCCTCTAAGTTCGTCCTCAGTTCACAAAGGGAATCGCTAAATAAATCACCATGAATCTTGTCCCATGTTAAACGTAAGTGATGATACTGTTATCCAAACTGTAAATGCCAGGCATATTGGTGTGTTCATCAACGAAAATCTATATTGTTCTGACCACGTTGTTTCTGCAAAGGTTAGTAAATTATCATTTTATGTCATACACCTGAAAATATTATCTATCCCTCGACTCTTGATTAAAAGTATTTTTTGCTTCCATTTTGCCCATTTGTTTGTGATGGTTCCCTGTAATCTTTCCAGTGATAGTCAAGGACTTTAAATTGGTTTTCAGATTATCAGCACATTTATCACGAAAAAGCTGGCTTTCCCCTGAAACTCTTTATCAGTTCACAACATACAATGCCATGCTTTTCGTTATCCACAATAATAATAAACAACCCTTCGCATCCGTTACACCAAGATCTTATCAAGTGTGTGTTCTATTCCACCCGATACCGCTATCATTGTATACTTGTTCGTATGACCACCTATTAGTATCCTGTGGTGCTTTATCTTGTCCGATTTCTGGTTAACCCAGAACGCATCACTTCGGAACTGAACTCACGCATATTCTAAATTATTTTGTTTTCTCCTTGATCATCACAATTCTGATGTAATTTTACTTGATTATTGTCGGTTCACAATGTGGCTGCTTAATATTCACCTTTCGGGGTTCATAAAGCAAATACGTGACTTGACGTGATTATGAATCACTCGAAAACAATTGTTCTTTGGATTTGTGTTCAGATAGTTCGTTTCTGTCCAACTATGAAAATAAAGAGGTGCAAATTACAAGCATTTATACCTATGAAAGAAATCTGCCTTTAGGTTAAGATAGATGTGTAATGTACGATTTGATTCAATTTCATAGAACGAATTTATCGTGCACAGAGTCAATGAAGAATATACTGAAATTCTAGGAAGCACTGGAAAGCTGTTTCGACATGTTTGGGGTCTCATCAGCAGTGTAAATCCATCAACCCAGCTGGGGATCGACCCCTGGACCTCACGGGTAGGACGCAAGCATGCTACTCACTCGGACACCGAGCAGCTGATCAGACCTTTTTTATTTTTTATTTACACTATATGGCTCAACCCATCTTTGCGAGCTTGTTGCGGGCCACTGACCCCGCTCATCACAGCACTAACCTCCGGGGTTATGGCTCGGTTTGAGACATTCCCAATCTGACTATCCATCCGCAGTTGGGTCGATGGATTTGCACTGCTAATGAGATCCAACCAGGTCGAAACAGCTATGCGGTGCTTCGTAGCTTTTTGGCTTATGCTTCATTTACTCTGTGCATGATGATGTTCTTCTATTAAATTAAACAGTACCACAGCAGGTAGTTCTTTTCTGTTCATCAAGGTTCGTGCTCAATGCACGTGTACTGTAATGATTCCATACAAACTATAAAATCGTAATTTTATGAACGGAGGAAGAGTCAAAGACATGATGTTATTGAGTTTCTATGCCTCGGAAAGTCGTAGATAAGAAATTTCCGTGATTAACCATTCTGTTTTGCCAAGGTGTTTCCGAATCCCCTGTGTGAAGTATCAACGCAGTGCACTATGTGTAGTGTTTACATTATTTATCTGAGCCCAAAAACACAGGCATTGCCTTAAGGATATGATGCATTCAAAACTGTCTTTGACCTGTTTACTTTGACCTATACCAAATTAGTTAGACGGTGATTCAGTGCATATGACGTTGCATCAACGTGCCGTAGAGCGGGTACGAATCAACGAAAAAATCTATCTGTGTAGGTGAAAGCGTTCTGAGCTCAATTCCGAATACACTGTGTCTCTGTGAGGACCTCTATCCATGTACTGGAAATTCATTTTTTCCGATTAACCAGGTATTTTATGATTCTTCCAGCGATTGATATGTTCCACTACGGGAAAAAGTGGTTTGCAGTCCTAATCAATACTCTGAAGGGCGAAACAACTATAGTCTGCTTTATAGATGAACAATAATAACGACTCCCTCATAATGTAATTGGTTTGTTAAATAAGGGGATTTACATACCACGAAGATACAGAGTAATGGTTTGTTAATAGCGGAACTCTGTTCATATTATTCATCACAGAAATACCATAATGAGGGATATTGGTGACAGTGTTTCAGAATTCTCGGACTGTATTGGATTGGTAAGGAAACCTGTCTAACTGGATTTCCACCGTGATTTCCCCGTAACCACATGTATGCAAGGATAAACGGCGACTCAGCACATAGTTGCTAATTTATGCAAGATGTGAAGCAGCAGATAAAATCTCTGCCAAAGCAATCTGCTCAAGAAATGACTTTTCGGGGTGTATAAAAATACAACGAAAAGTCATTTCTGGAGTAAATTTGTTTAGCAGACATTTTATCTGCTACTTCATATCTTGCTCCAATGAACAAACATGTCACGCCGCGTTGATGCCTCTCTCAGGCAACACGTATACAGGAGGAATATGTGGACAGGATAATATATCAACTATCAACTATGCGACGTAAACGAAGCTTAATCCCGTATACCAGCAATTGTGTAAAAACGTTGTTCTACTAATACACAAGGTGAAGAATTAGCAATAGTTAAATCAACATCCCTATAAAACGGATCCTCAGAGGAACATATCGATCGTCATATAAGAGTCTACATTGTCAAACTAAAGAACACAGTAGTGGAAAAGCAAAAGCTTTGTAGTTCATTGTCTGTCAAAAGGGGACACTCATACGAGGACAGTGACGAGTGTAGTGCAAAATAATTAGTTCTAAAATGAATGGCGCATTTTCTGCTCCTCGATATCAGTTATCACATAACGAATGAATCATAGGCTATCGAGGGAGACAATTTCTGTTCGTGTCAACTACTATGCTTGCTTCTGTAGCGCAACATATTTGGGACTTACCACCAGACGCTTACCAGAGCTAACGGAAGAACACCACCCAGCTTGGCGTGAATCGAGGAGCGATAAGGTCAGTTGCGAGTACGGTTTGTATACATGCGGCCGAATTACACCATGGATGTGATGAAGTCGTTCCGTCCAATATATTGAATGACGGAGGTCCAGTCTACGGATGCTGAAGCTCGACTACCATCTACTGCAGAGGCGATCTGGATGAAAATACACACACCCCTCTATGTGCACAAAACCAGTCCGTGAAATCCCTTACGCCTACGGGGTTGTGTTCGAAGTACCCCCACCGAAATCCGAGTCCAGAAACTCACGCAATCCAAGAGATCACTGATCATGCGATCAGTGTTGGAACTTATACCTCCAAAATCATCAATGCTTTATTTTCACATTCTAAAACGTTTACTGGATTATCTCGCTTCGTTTTCTTCGAGAGTTATGTGGTGTGCTTTAATTGACCAGTTGATAATGTATTGAAATTAATCTTATTCGTCACCTCTGTTTTCTAATGGATCATTGAAACTATTTATTAGGAAAAATAGAAATGTGGGCAACAGGCTTGCTTTCAGTGCTTTATCTACTGGCAACTTACAGAACATTATGCAGCTTAGGAAAATAATGCGGGAGACAGTCGAATTAGGGTTTTAGTTTGTGTAAAATTGAAGTTAAGGGGTTGGGACAGAGGGAGGGAGAGGTAATAACATAGACTGCATAATTGATGATTATCCCTTGCTGAGTGTGAATATTCGGCTGAAATGTTAGATATGGTCATTTCGGATACAAAGTCAAGGGAGTGAACGAACGGTTTGTGAGCACATAGTGGGAGTGTTTATTTTAATCATTCAGGGCTCATCATTAGGCTCCCCATTGGTGGATACATCCATGCCAAAGATAGATTAGAAGACATTGTCCACCTGAATCGAACAGCATCCTATACAGGCGTTATGTTGATAATACTATGTGTTACTGACAATTCACAAAAGCCCTCAATGTTTTTTGGCAGTTTCGATCGTGCTCATCATAATATAGCCTTCACGTTAGAAATGGAATCTGTTCAAGGAATGGCGTTTCTTGATACTTACATATCACGCCGTGATAACGGCGCTCTCAGACGAAGCATATACTTAAATAATACGTGGACATTATCATAGTTTTGTCCCGATGCAATGTAAACGAAGCTAAATCCAGTGCATCACCAATCGTGTGAGAGGACTTTATTCTACTGACATCGTGGGTGATGAATCGGCAACAGTTAAGTAAAAGTGACTAAAAAATGGACTATCAGAGGAACTTCTCGATCGTTGTACGAGAGCCTACATATCAAAATCATAAGAACCAACAGTAGAAAACGAAAAGTTTTACATTTCATTGCCTTTCAAAGGTGACACTTATGAAAGGAAAAAGAGCCAACGACCGAAGAGTGTAGTAGAAAATAGTTATTTCTCAACGGAAATGCGCATGTACTTCCCTTCCAAATCAGTTCTCCCATTACGAATGAAGGACAGGTTACTGAATGGAGATGACCTCTTTATGTGTCTGCTAGTTTACTTGCTCCTGTGGCGCAAGTTACGTGGGTTGCAACACTAGACCCTTCGCGGGTCGAGTGAAAGAACATCACCCACCTTGGCCCAGTCGGGGACCGATGAGGGCAGATGCGAGTTCGATTGCTATACACCTGGCCAAATACATCTGGACTAATCACACCGTGGATGTGTGAGAATCGTTCCGGCCGATCTTTTCACAAAGGGGGGTCCGGTCTAAAGCCCGACTTTTATATACGGCAGAGACGATGGCGATAAGAATAAAGAAACCGCCAAATATGTGCACGCAAACAGTCAGTTAAATCTCTTTTCATCCCATAGCCTTATGTCCGAAGTGCACACACCTAATAATTCAGTCGAATGTTCACACTGCGCCAGGGATTATCACCAATTATGCGATTAGTGTTGAAACATCTCTCTCCTAACTACTTAACTCCCATTTTGCACATTCTAAAACACTGATTTGTCTGTCTCGTATTATTTCCCTGTGTTACATAATGTGCTGTAATTGACCAGTAAATAAAGCACTGGGAAGAGTTACTCGAACGACTTATTCGAACAAATATGTCACCATATTATGACATCGTACAAGGCGATCATTTCAACCGTTTGCAGTAAACTGAAGTATTTATGAGAATGGTATGGTGCACTCAGGCATGTTAACCAGGTGTCGTAATCACGTTTTTCACTGGTTAATCTATTGAACCAACCAGAATTGACAACGAAGCAGCCGTAGTAGACAATTGTTTCAGTCATCTAACGGTCCGA
>UZAN01039670.1:99389-117685 GCA_900618425.1 Echinostoma caproni
ACGGTCCGATAGAAGAGTCCCCGGAACGCCATTGTATTACTTCCTGCTAAGTCGTAAAAGTGCATTTATCAGTTTGTAACTCGTTTTATCAGCCGCATATAACACGTAATATGCTGCTCCCTTTGCCTATTCCGAAATGTAATATGATATATTTTATGAATAATTAGTTAACGGGAGACAGTTAAGGGAGAAAAATTATTCTAAGACAATTGCGAACTGGGTATAAATTCAAACATTCACACTTCTCAGGTTGTAACCGATCTTTACCCCACCGGGATAAATTGTAAGCTTAGGAGATCACCAATGGGACAAAATCGGTCTTCTTTTTCATTCACTGGATGTTTTGAGGTAAGGTTGAATCACAGCGGACAACAATAGCATAATCTGAGTGGCATAGTATAATAAACGAATAATAACCGCACAACATATCTCAATATATGAGCATTTTAAATGTCAGAACTCTTCATGCGTCTGAAGAAAAGTTTTGGTAACCAGCTTGCTGGGGATTAGGATAAACGATGCGAGCACATCTACTTATATGGAGCACTTCAAATTTCGGTGTGATTGTAGATTGTAGCAAAAAGGAACGATCGGAAGTTATGTGTATTCCAAATAGAATTGTTTGAAGCTATGAAAAATTTAAAAATAATTTCAAATAAAACAAGGAGTGGCGAGCAAGCTCGTTTTCAGTGATCCGTACTCATGCCAAATACATCACAATAAATGTCACCCTGTTTATATATAAATCAGTATTCAACCATTACAACATAAATAAATGTTTCGGGAAAGGAAAAATAACCTCATGAGTTATCTGGGGCTAAGTTCATCTTAGGACCGGATCATTGAGAATTCCATATGCGGTCCCATGATAAACTTAGCCCCGGATAACTCATGAGGTTATTTTTCCTTTCCCGAAACATTTATTTGTGTTGTAATGGTTGAATACTGATTTATATATAAACAGGGTAACATTTATTGTGATGTATTTGGCATGAGTACGGATCACTGAAAACGAGCTTGCTCGCCACTCCTTGTTTTATTGGAAATGTGTGCTGTGGGACTGTTTAGACAGTTAAAAATAATTAACAAGATGCTTATATAAATTCCTAGAAAGAATAAATTAAAAGACTTAGCTTTAACTCATTGAATCATCGATCACATTTCTCAGGTTCACAGAATTTTTGTTTGAATATAAGAAATAACATATTCGTTATTTCAAACCAGCTCGGAATCGTCAGTCATTTAAATTGTGCCTTTCATTTTTCGATTTACTATTCCGTGCAAACTATGCACATGTGGAGTCTCGGAATAGTTTTCTCCGGAACTGCAGAAAAAACCGTTCGGATAGCGGTATTTGTACAGAAGATCTGTTGACGCATGCTTGTTACTATCATGGACCCCCCTCCCCACGCGAAAACACATCGGTTGCCGTAGTAACGATCATGTGGCCGTTGTGATTAATTTATCACATTCGATTTTGAAAGGGAACATTATCATGAATAACCACAGTTCAAACCTAGTGATATAAGAACGGACACCACCCAGCTGCTTTTGATAGTTGCAATCGAGGTTCAATAAAAAAGGGACGATTAGTGCTTCGGAAACACAGACTCCCGGATACTGTGACAAAAATCTTCGCTTCCAGATCATTACCAACACGTCTTCATATATCTCAGCATACAGGACCGTTCCTACTGTGAGTACAAAAATGGGAAAGATAAAGACGTATTTTAACTAAATAACGATCCCAAAATGGTGCTTCCGTTTTTGTACTTAAGGAGTATCATATAAGGCAGCAGAACGTCTTCAGTGTTTTTCATCGTAAATTTCATTGCTAAAATGCTTTTCACAAAATAATTTTGCGTCGTCCAATCGCAAGCGTTGCGATGTGTTAAGCAATGTTGAAATTAGTTACATTTGAACTAAAACACAGTCGGTCTAAAATATTTGAACACCAATTTATCAGATTATGCGTATGTTTAGACAGAATTAATAGCCTATGAGGTGGAAATCTGTCGCAACATTTAGGCAAAATGTACTCAGGAAATAGATATACGCATATAAATATCCACTTCGTTAAAATATGATTGACGAAACAGCGCTTGCGAATTTGTTGTGCCAAGACTACGTAAATGATGAATACTCATTGTACACCATGTAGTTTTATCTGTTGGCCAAACAGGATTAAACTGCATTATTTTATTCTGTGAGAGATAATAGAATATATACATACATACATATATATATACATTAAAATGCGATGGAAATGTTTTCATAACCGAGAAAGGGCACTGGACAGCTGTTTTCGTCCTGTTACGGAGGCTTCAGCAGTGCCTGGTGCCTCTGAAGAACCAAATGCGCTAATCCAAGGTTGATACTGTAACTATTTGAATATAGTTCAGAAAATAGGGGTTATAACATGTATTGAAATAAACCCGATATATGTGGAAAACTAACAGTGTCCATATTCAAACTCATTTTGATTGGAAGTAATCCTCAGAAAGTGTATCCCATGTCGAGGACATTTTATTACTTAGAATGAGCTATGTTATTTGATTTAGGTATAGAGATTTTGGAATAATATGAGTGTCTCACACCGGTTTCCCATACCACCCTTATCTAAATAATGCAGTTGTTCAAAGCATCTGGTTACTTGGGAACGGAAAACACCTACGCATTTGCATTAGCGTTTTCTACGTGCTTGATATTCTAAATCGTCTAAACAAAACCTTTAAAATCAATGGCGTAATCGCTAATTTCCGTTGATGAAGAATACACCAAGCGTATTGTCTGGAAAAGCGAATTATAATCCTTTCCAATATATGCCATCGCATTACCGGCTAGAAACTTGAGCAACTGTCTCGAAGAGCAACATAATTCTGTTTGATTCAACTAAATTTTCTCGCAAGCACTTTAGTGGATGGGCCCACATCTGGCGGAAACCAGGTTCATGTAAACATTTGTGTCGGTCCACGCCAGTCCCAAATGTGGGATACATTCCATGGTTGTGTATGAGCCTCGAATCGGCACACGTCTGTACTTCTCTAGGCTTCATAAAACAAACAATGCGGAACGAAATGTTCAATGTTGTCACGCTCATTCAGTGAAGATTGTTTGCATCGAATGATCAAGAAATTACAATCAATAACTCCAAACAGTTTGACCAATGTCCCTGTCTCTGCCTACAAATGGACATGTTTGTATATAAGGCTGTGTATTTGGTAAGAAAGAACATGATTACTTCACTCAAAAAATGTTGAATGCAATGAATAAATTAGACAAAATATCAGTTGAGCTGTTCGATAGTTTCCAGATAAAACGTTTGCTTTGCATTCAAGAGTGTAAAACTGCATTTAAACGAGTAGGCTATTGATCAAAAGTCAGGGTATACAGAGTAAAACTAAGCAAGTATGATTGCAATGCATATGACATTAAACTTAGAATATCGCCCAAATGATGCTCTACAGGTACGGTACTGATACGATTTAATTGTTTTTGGACCAAGTGAAAACCCAACGATATTTTACCCTATATCTGCAATGCTTTGGTGTGGATTACAGTGAATGGTAACTGACAGAAATATGTTCGTGTCATGTCAGTCAACGTGAGATATATTGATACAGATAGATAGATAACTAGATGGATGGATGGATGGATAGATAGATAGATAGATAGATAGGCACATAATATAAGATTGAAGAACGCTATCTAAGAGTTTTTGCCAGACTAGCAAAAGACACGATATCTGATTGAGAATTTATTTGATCACCCAGTACATTTATACAAACAGGAGCTTTTCTAACTTATTATTTCGATGAATTTAGGAAACGTTTTATTGACGTGACTGTCAGACCGGTACGGTCCAGCGCAAGGTTAACCCGACCAAACATGTCATAAAAGGAATTAGCTCACAAGAGAAATTGAGAAACAGAATTTTTGATAAACACTGAACACCATTGTCGATCACTTTCTCACTGACAGTGAATAAAACATACTCTTTCAAACCTGATAATGCTGTTCAATTGTTACAGTAATAGGAAGCGAATTCGATTGTGCTATCTCCAAGATACACTTATTATTCAGTCTAACAACGCTATAACCAAATACGAAAGTGTATTACAGTAATTGGATTTAATGATGATAAAGTTAATAATAGAAGTAAATGTAGCTACAGAATAAGCGAAAACATAGAGTCGCTTGTAGTACTTCGGAATTCGATCAAGTTAGCCTAGGTCACAATTAGTCACTATAGATGATACTAGCTGAAATGTTATTGTATTTCTAAATAACTTGAAACTAAGGCCCACTGCTTCAACTCCAGTCACATGCACGGTAATAAACAAGACTCTCTGTGAATAAAACATCTAACAAAATTTCAATTTATAACCCCGATTTGCTCCAAGATCTTGGTCAGGTAAATGCAAGCAATGCGTAGTTATAACAGGGTCCAATTCCCGAATCAACTTAACCTGTGAATACGCACTGGTGCTTAGCTGCAAATAAAGAAAAATTCCTGGTTAGGTCTTCTCAATTTTATCGTCAGAGAGACGATTTCAGCATTGGAATTAAGAAAGTAGTTAGTTTTATGGTCAATAGGAATTGCTAGCATATAAAATATCAAAAAGATCACAGGTGCATGGGAGTTTCACAAATCCTGACAACGATAGAGGATTCGCGTTTTGAACCCATACACCACATATTACGCTGGCAGTCAACAAGCCCAGAGTAAATACGTTTTCAGTGAATTTGGCGCATAAAACGTGATACTACTTCACTATCACTACTTATAGCATACAAAAACATTCCAGTTATTTGTGCCACAATCTTTGATTTGATTGGCCTTCAAAGGTTATCGAAGTAAGTTCAGATAATGGCAAAAAGACAGCCTATTGTAAATATTTCAATTATTCCCCCTAAAGAGAAAATATGCATCGTTGCAAAAATGTTTCGTCTCGGATGACATTTTTTAACACATTATTGAGGGCTCAGTTGTCAAGCAGATAAGAGGAAATACACTAATGATCGTTGCAAGCCTGGTCACCATGGGATTCATAAACTTGTTGCAGTACTTGTAGTCAACAAGTGCATGGCTCTTTGACTTAAGTATAATGTTGTCAAACGAAAAAGATTCCCCTTTAAAACATGATCGGGGAAAGTGCTGGTATTACTTTTGGTAATGCAATAAATAAGGAACGTACTGCGAGACATAATACTTATCATGAAAACTTTCAAATGAGTTTCAGCAAATATCCTCCCTGTGCAACATGTACTCAACGAGAAAACTGTTTGAAGAAACAGATTGACATCTTTCAAAAGTATTATTCAACAGCTAACTGAAAGATTCACTTTAAACGTCGGAGCAATATCCTTTTCCTACCAGTTGCTGGAAGATGCCTTGTACCTTGTACAATGAGCGTTTTGTACACAAAACAGATAACCGAGTGCAAAGATGACTGCTTATTACAATTACCCGGTTAAACTGTTTACATATTTCTTCGAAAAAGAATTTGCATGAAGTTTCTCATAACATAATAACAGCGCCATGGAACAATAGAATTCGTTTGGTCCTTTTCACATAGGAGGAATGTTAGTGCTTTATTTATTTTAGAAATTAAACTCATGGACTTATTTTATTGATTTTCATCGGCAGTAATTGTAAAAATACGCGTGTTATCAACACATAAATTCTCCCAATATAAAAGTACTTGAATGTACTTTTTGCTGAAAGAATGAATATCTGTAGTCAAAGTGGTATAAAATGTCAGCACATTCGAAACTATCAGTTGCAAAATGGTGTATGGAACACAAGTTGACTTCATGCGCACTCCTAGAAGGGGCCACATAAAAATTCATCGAAATATAAGTGGAGTGAAATCCAAATAACAGCGAACGTATTTAATTCATAAATCATCTGTCAACGCGTTCAGTGATTTGGTTTCTCCTGTCATTTTGCCGCTTTTCAAATGGCACTGATTTACCGTTGGTTTACTCCCGATGTTTGAAAAATGCTGTTCCTCAACAATCAAAGAGGATTCGGAAGAGAGAAAATGCCAAAATGATATCCGATGTTAGCCGTGTTCATAAGTGGTATCGTTCATGTCCAGATCCTAATGTGATTCAAGTCTTGCGATTTGTTGCCTGCTTAACATCTGATATTGTTTGACGGATCCAAAATCATGCCATTGCAAAAATCAACAAGTCTAGTTACTCTGCCCAAGAAACTTCAACCGTATTAAGGAGAATGGATTCTCCGGGGTGCAGTTTGGTTCAAGCGCAATATTAACATTTCATTCTCTTGTGCTAGGCACATACCAGGAATAACAGAAAAAAATGAGGTTTAAAATAATCACATTTTTTGCAGTCTCCAATGCAATTGCATCTATACTAATTCAATAAAAACATGACGTTTTCTTCAATGCTATGTACGTCGTTGAAAGCTTATTCTGGATAAGTTTTCTGGTACTCGAATGGACCGGGTCTCAGTGTTATTAGTTATTATCGAAACGAGTGACAGGATACGTTGCTTACTCGTTTTAATGAAAGTTGTATCTTCTTCCAAGGAGATCATCATTTAACTCTCTGTTTAACTGATATATTCCATCCAAACGCCATTGACCACCAAAAGCTGTTTGGTTTGTAACCTGAAATCAGTCATACATAAGCAGTCAAACAGTTCTTCAAAGTGACTAAGGGTAACATAGATGACGAATAAAATTTACAAAAGCCAGATACCCGTTCATCATGTTGTGTTTGTCGAGGAATAGTGGCAGTCATTCAAATGAGGCCACTTTCGTCTATTTTCAATTCTTAAATGTGGCCCGCTATAAAGGGGACCATGTAGCAAATTTCAATAATCAGTGTCTATCACCTCTAACGAATAGTGCAAATGTATTTTACAAATTATATCCTTATCATCATTTATCATAGATTTGGTCGCAATTAATTGAATGCCAGAAAACAAATATTTTTACAGTAGGTAGTTCAAGGGATTCATTGAAGAAATGTACATTATTAGAATTTTACTCCCACGTTCTTCGTATTACTTGCTATTTACCATTTTTATTTGCACTGCGTAATGTATCGTGCTACTAAAACCATTTTAACAAAGATTACACCAATTAGTTTTCTTGTTCAAATAGTTCTTTGGCAGATTTGAAGTTTGTATGTCGATTGTGAAAAGTTCAGTAGCCTCGGTGGGATTCAACCCACGCATGGACACCGCCTACGCTTTGTACGCGCATGCATACCAGCTGAGCTACGAGGCCACAGGGCATGGAATGCGCCTACGCTTTGTACGCGCATGCTCGTACAAAGCGTAGGCGGCGTCCATGCGTGGGTTCGAATCCCACCGAGGCTACTGAACTTTTCACAATCGACATACAAACTAGTTTTCTTCCATTCTTCTTCTGATCGCAATCAACTTTGCTATTATAAAGAATATTTCTTCTGGAAATCATTCCCGTTTTCCACATTACCTGTACCCACAAAATTAATCACGGCCAAAAAGAAAAAGCTTTTCTTGCAGTTTTCATTCAGACGAGATCCGGATGATGGGGGTGATTCACTAAACAAATGTTTTGTAAAACACTCACATGACCGTATTATAACGCCACTCTACGAACGACGTTAACAGCTCTGCACAAACCGAAAGTATAAGTTTTCCATTTCTCGTTATCCATGAGTACATGTTCCTTTATTTTCACATGTTCGTAAACGATGAGACAGTTTTCACAAAGGATCAGATAACATAAGTCGGTTTGGTTTTAACACGGATTGCGAGAAACAATAACCAGTACCATTGTGGCCTACCTGTCCGACACCGGGCACAAGAGAGACAATCATACATTTAAATTCATTCACGAAGTGCCCCAAAACAAGTCAAACCACTTTGGGCAACGTCACTTGGCAACGGTAAAAGCAGTGGCAATCAAAATCGTAAATCCAGCATTATACTAACAGAAGAAATTGGTTACTACACTCAATCTGACTTGGTCCCGCCCCAACCAAATTGACGGACCAAACCATGACAAACACCATGTCGTGATGATGCAACACGGCGTGACAAGCCAAAGGTTAAAAAGGTTATCGTGAATTTCCGGAATTGACATTGGTCCCCGTTTCTCTATCTGCTCGAAAATGAACTTAACAGACATTGTTGTTCTTGCATTATTAAATTGATGTACCAATCACGTCGATTTATAAAATGTATACAAACACAAACGTAAACGATTGGAGAAGAAGTTAAACAAACTACCTCGTTTTATAGATTATTTGTTTCACTTTCCTGTAGAAATATGGCAAATAGGCAATTGTTTCAAATTGTTTAAAACTATTGTAAGCAAAGTGCTCTATTGCAAGAAATAAGGCTTGTAAAATTTGATTGTATTCTGTGTCGTTTTCTGCCGCAAATATTTCAAAAATCATCTCAGATTGTAAACTATGTTCACTTTTCTATAGTGGGAAAAATACACAATGTACTGCTTACAAAGGTTATCATCAGAATGTTTGCACCAAACGTTTATTTTTTAGTTGATGTCAAATTCGATTATTCATCTCTGAGCATAAACTTGTCGCTAGTAATTCTGTGCAACATACTTGCTCTCATTATTGATGAGTATTATTCACTAACATAAACGTGTAATCTTGCATCTGCTCTAGAAGTTGATTTACGGTGGCGTGTTCCATTTTACGAGGCATTTCTCTACGATTACATTTCTAATAATGGCAAAATATTAGATCACTGTCAAAACTATTGGAAGAGAAATCAATTGATATTTCAATATTTTTTTCATTTAACGAAGGGGAGGTACGTGTACACTTCAACAGCTTAAGTAAATCATTTGAAAATGTTGCTCAGTCTTTAAACACATTTTGTTTGCGGTTCGCCTATTGGGTGCCTTATTTATCACCTAAGGCCCGACTGAAACAAAACTGTCTAGGTTTTTTACCAACAAGCTTGCGGTTAGCATATTGTCGATTCCCAGTATCGAGCAAGGCAGATTGTTTTCGCATTTCTCTAATGCTTCAATGATCCTACTGCCAGCAATTCAGTGAGTTAAACAATGTTTCTTTGATATACCAGTTTTATTTGTTGATTATTATCAAGCAAGTGTATTTGGTTAGCCACCATGTAGTCATGAGTCAGCCCCAGAATCAGACCAAAGTGCCACCTTTTTTGACAAATATTTGATACCTCTGCATTATGAGTTGATCATCATCTTATTTTGGAAGATTCCATGAGGTTCATCGATCTGCATGTTATCTGAAGCAATAATCATCTTACATAATTTGCTTCCAGTTGATCTCGTCATGGCCTACGTCATGAAGATGAATTCTATTCTGTTCGTTAATTAGTTAACATTCAGAAAGCTATACTGTTTGATGCCTTTCTTAGGAGTTTGGGTTTTTTCAATGTACACCATGGAACGTTTGATTGTGAACAATTTTCAAACCAACGCACGAGTACTACTTTAATTATGCACTTGGGAATACACAGTCTACAGAGAATTATTCACATCACGGGCAAATGTGTCTTAGGTGACACTTTCATGCACAAATATGCATACATCCATCCATTAGCACACCGTTTATTGCAATGCTAAGTCCTCTTGAAAAATCGGCACGAGAAATTGTCTGTGAACGAATAAACATGGTAGTTATTACGTTTAATTTGTGTCTTTCCTCAACTATTGATATGCCCCCGAGTTCTTTGAACAGCGTTTCGGAATGAGTATACTGCAAAATGCACCCTAATTCACATTTCGATCAGTCGTAGGATAATTTTTATCGCAATGAAAAATCAAGTGCTTACGACAAATAAATCTGAGTGCAGTCCTAATTCAAAACGCGGCTCTTCAGTGTTCATCAGGTATCAATAAAAACACAACGGTAAATCAGTTAGCAATTGAAGATTTTGTCAGATTCCGTGTATTGGTTGTTTTCGTGTCGTATCGTACAGTAGTTTACAAATGACCACTACAAAACCTCGACCCAATTGAAGAGTATTACGTTTACATGATGTGAAAATTACTTTTCTCCCATTACTCATAATTAAAAACGTCTAAAATATGCATATGATATAGAAGCACTGCTGAAAAGTCCCAAACAGGAAGAAACAGATGTCCGGTGTTGTTTGCTGGTTACCATAAACATTTCCATGGCATTTAAATGCATACAGACAGTGCGGAATTAACGATCCGCCAATGAAATGAAACCCACACCCATCATCAACAGTGCCTGGTGCCTGTGAAAAACCGAATGGGCTAATCCAAACATTCACCATGTAAATTGATTGAGCCACTTGCATAAAGTGATATTTGAAACTCTCGTTTCAGTATTTTCCCTATATGTTCCATTCTCAAGGATGAAAGTTTTGATAATTACTCCATTTTCTTGAACTGGACTAGTATATTACGGAAAAAGATGATTGAAGTTACACACAGCATGGGTTGTTCTCGCTTGGTTATTGATATAAAAACAAAAATCCTTCTTTTCCGAACACCAACGTAAATTTCAGTTTGGCATGTTCATCACGTCCACAGTGAAATGTTAGCTGAAGATTGAGCACAAAATGCAAACCTTATGCAATTAGAAACAGAGTTCTAAATGACAATAAACGTGAACAGTCGATGGGCATAAGCCACGTGTAAAAATAACCAATATAGTAAGTGAACTCACTTGATCACAAATAATTCACCCAATTAACTTATATATCTGATTCTCGAAGTCTATGTGACAGCCCAATTGTTTGCTGACAGAGGTAGCAGACGAGAAAGTACCCATCTGTAAATTTCAATTAATAACTATTTATAAAGTTAAATAACAGAATAAAAAGTCAATTTCTCAGATTACCATTTATCTATTACTCAGAGTAATTGCTTATTTCATGCTCCATCATTCAACTCTCTTGTCTGCGGCTGATTTATAGATAGGAAATGTTTCAGGGGGATATGATTTGAGCACGTGATTAATAAGTTTATACGTTAGCCACATTCATTTCGTGACCAAAGTGTTGTTCTTCCAATAAGTTAGTTTTCAGATCTTTGGATATCACTTCCCAAGAAACCAATTAAATCGATAGGTGGCCCAGCCTCTCAAGTTGTAATTGGGGAATCAGCATAAGCCGCCCGAATTGTTCTGGAGAAAAGCACAAAGATAAAGTACTACCTTAAATCCTTTCGCTGTCTTGTTCGGAAGTCACTTTTCATTCTTGTCAAAGATATCAACTTGATGCTATCTGAATCGACAACTAGAGCGGAATCCACAGATTACATCTTGTTTATGTTACTGATTTGCCAAACGTGTTACGTAGTAAAATGCGTTTCAGTGTAAATCGAAACAGAAATAAATTAGGTAAGTTTCTCTTCTAATTGAATACATTTAAATCAGCTTTTAATGTTGTTTGAATGTGAGAACCAAACTTAAAACACAATAAATAAATAAATCTCGTAAATCGATAGATGTAGATCAATCAATTGGGTTTCGTATGATTTTTCCCAACTCTATCACGACACGCATTTGTGGAGAAGTTAACCGGTAAAGAATCGATCAGTATTTAGTGATGTTCGATGCGTCCAACAACGGTGACGGATACACGATAGATCACCTTGTGAAAACGACTAACAGGCTGCCGACAAAACGTGAACATAACTTAGGAGGGAAGCACTTACGTATACTTAAGCATTTATAACAAACTTTTAACAAACTAGGAATTGATAATCAATAAATCATTTCAATGCTTTTAAACATAACAACATTGGAAGTCTAAATGTGAATCATTTGAACTGATAGATTAAATTTTGAACATAGTCACTACATGTAACCCAAGTACATATTCTACCGTCTCTTATTGGCTACAATAAATAAGTATTTATTTGCGGATAAACTGCGGCTATTCCAAGGCTGATCCATTAAACCTTGTCTCACTGCAGAAGAAACACCGTCATTGTTCTAGTAAAATACAGCTCTCGTTACCTTGTACTAATTTACGGTGCATTTCATCTTAATCCACCTAACGAGGTTCTCCATTTCCTACAGCAAATGAAGAACAATGAATCTCCCAGTTCCGATTAGTCTCCCCGTTTATTTTAGGCATATGCAAAGCAGCTTACCACAAATAGAGCAGATTTATCCGAAATTTATTCGTGTCTGTCTGTTCTCTAACATACCAGGGTTAACCCTATTCTGTTGACAGAGGACTGCACCTTTATTGTCTTCACGTCCGCAGATACTGTACAAACTGACTACGTATTCCTTGGTTTACACAATTACAACTTGCTCCAAGAGAGACAGAGAGTAAGCTAACTTCATGATTCGTCCGAATACTCAGTATCAGCAAGTTTGTTGTTCAGTCAAAAAAACAACCTCGTTGTCTTCTCCGTTCAAGTAGTTTCCTTGATCCTCTCTTCCATACTGAAAACATCCTTAGATCTAAAAGTATATCGATTTGACCCAGTATCACACCCACAAAATTGCCTGATCTCAAAGATTTGACTAGTAGATTTGGTGTGCAATCTATCAGCTTTTGTCTCATCTTTCTTCTCGGATGGGATGCGAATGATTTTGAGTTGTTTTACAGATCCCCTGTACCGTTATCCTGATATAATGATCTTGATCTACTTTATCGGTTGATCATTCTCTGAACATTTTGAAGCAAGTGATAAGCAAGTTTATTAGTAGGAAAACTCGTGATTAAGGATACTTTGAAACTTTTAGTTCGCCTTTGCGTGTTCGTACACCTACAAACACATTTAAAAACATACCGTGGTTGATCATTCTAGGAGTTCTAGATTCTTCAAGGCGGGTGAGTGAACTTTCTTCTACACTGCAGTTTCAGATTTATTTCTGTTATATTTACAAGGGATTTTATATTCATTGGATGGATGCGTACATATTGTTGTGAAAATCACTATGAGGTTACATGCTTTCTCTAAATGAGTATAAAATATTCCGGATGCCTGCGACAGTGATCAATATGATTCCGAGCAGAAAGGCATTGAAATACTACCTGAATTGTTTGATCACAGGTTGCGCGGTGATGTGTTTTGCAAATGGATCGCTCCGCGGCTTTCGGCCTTTCATAAAACCGACATCACCAATTTGGTTTCCCATACTGGTCCGGGAACGTTTTAGGCTTTGGGGCACCACTAAACAACAACCCGTTGGGCAATAATCGGGTGCTATAGGGTTGGGTTTTCTTTTATGACAAGCTTGCTGTAGGTATGATATCACTCAATAGAGTTGCTTTTAGCCTTCAAATGGATGGCCAACTGGTAGCAAATTTCACAAACAGTCGAATACACCTGCCTTAATGTGCATAGATTTGTCGGACCCTCCAAATAGAGAGATAGTGTGCAACATCAGTGTTGCTATGTTGTTAGTGTTAAGACAGATGAAATGGAGGTACGATAGAACCAGTTATTTGGTTTATTCCTTTTCCGGGAAGCAGTGAAACGAGAATAGAAAGGTACTTTTTAATATCTTTGTTTGGAGAATTCAGATCCCATAAAATGCTTTACATGGAAACGTGAACTCAGTAGCTTACTTGACATTAGTTCAACAATAAGATTTAATTTGGTCCAAGTTTGCAACAGTGACGAACAAGCTTACCCTCACATTGATCATTTCGCTAAATGTGGACAAAAATGTCCAGAACAGCAATAAAAACAATCGGGAAAAATAAAATGCACTTTTCCACGTTTGAGCAATCCGTTGAGTCTTTTTTATTGTTTGATAATTTAAATAATGCGCTTTTCCCCCAAAAATCTCACATTTTCAAGAACGTTTCCCCACTTTTCTTGGAATGAATTTTATTTTAAATGGAAGCTAAATATAAACTCCCGTCCGGTTAAAAGAAAACAATCGGATAATTTTTCAGTCATCGTGAGATTTTTAGTGAGATTTTATTAGATTTAATGTAATTTCTTTCAACATCTTTTTATCTTGTTCAAATCATTTTTTATCGACATCAAGATAAATTGCCAGCATCTAGCTTTTAAATGCTGTTTTTCTGAAATTGGACACAACAATGACAGAAAAAATTGGGCACTGCTTCACTGGGCAAAACATTGAAAACCCACTTGAAGCTTGCGATTACTCAGTTCGTAACACCACCTTCTCTAACATCCTATCATTAAGTTGGTTATATTGAAGTTCCGTGCATGCCATCTTTTACCTTACCCTTTTTTGTGGCTGTTTTGTCTGCTTATTTTTCGGTTGGCGCTTCGACTTAAGCAATGATGGGGTAAATCAGTGATTTTTAAAGGCGAGAAGAACAGTGCAGTTAGAACGGCCCGACGCACTTAATGAGTGCTCACACGGTTATAATTGTTCGCATTATCGAGCCATACTGCTGAGTCCCAAATGGGAAGCCTAACGCTGCCAAGTATGCAAACAGCGGAGTTGCATAGTACCTAGTGCGTCTTCGAGTAGTAAACACGAGGAGAATCATCATCTTGCTTTTTTATGAATGAGTTTAGTCTGGACTCAATGAGTAAGCCTCTATAGATGATCAGCAGTAGTTCTCGAGAATGTGATCGGTTACCACTTGACAAGTATTTCCCACAGCAAAATACCACATTTATCTCTGAATAGTCTACGGAAATCGTGCAGTTTACCGCGGTGATCAATATGGTCATTATCTCTAGTAGATTCCTTCTCATCTATAGAATTCGAAAATGGCCAACACAAGTTATCACCAGTTTAGATGAAACGGCGCTGCTTAGAAAAGGCTAAAATATGATATTGAACAAGCTCTGCTTTAAAGAGGACGTACAAATCGAAGAACTATTGTTGTATTTTATCCTCAAACACAGGGGATTCACAGGAACTTAAACATTAAAATAGTTTAACAATTTACGCAGACTTTTGTCTTATCAAACGCCAATGTCAATTCGTATACTTCACAGAAACTAATTCAGTCAAATGATTGCACATTTAGTAGTATCTGTGATGAAAATCACGGTAGTACTTTCCTGCAACCTGCTGAGACTAACTGGGACAACCGAATCCGTCAGCCCAACTGAGTGATAACCATCTTGAGCCGATACACGCTTCGAACTAGCGCATCATACTAGAGCATCCCCTTAGATTTCGAGTCCTCATTAAATCGAGCTAAACTGCCCGTTTTCGTGGAGGGGTATTTTGAATACACGGCACTATACTGGTTCAAACCGAATGAAAACGCTGTCTTTGAAAATTAGCCACCGAAAAACTAGAACTGACCGCTATGGATAATAGCAGTCATCATTAGACGGTATTCACGGGCGCTGTGATTTTGTGATCAATAGATGCCTTGAGTCGTAACCCTCTGGTTTTTGCTGAATTTTTGCATCTTCTTTGTACTAACCGATCAATCTCGGTTGGCATTGAGTATAATGAGACGCGGCTCGTACGGCTGTGTAAGCTAAACGGAAACATCCATTGATTTCAGGAAATATGGTGGTCTGAATTTGGATCTGAATTTGAATGTCCTAAAAAAAATTGATTATGAGTAAGGCGGTGCTGGTTATGTGAGAAACCATCTGTGAGCCTGAAGTAGCACTCAGTAAAAACAACAAAGGTATCATGCACGATGAGCAGAGGGCTTATTCGTACAACTTAGTTATCTATCGGTGTCATTAGATGAATTTCAGGGAAGTTCACAGGTCCCGTATTACAGAAAGAATTACCAAAATGATCAACAAGAGGTCAGTTGTGGAAGGAATAAAACCAGAGTAATTATCCTAAGTTTATCTCTTATGTATATTTCATTACTTCTTTGACCGAACTGGATCAAGAAATTATTTTTCATTTATTTCACTTCTCCCCACTTCCGTGAATCGCAATACAACGGGGGATCAGTTGTATTACTATGGCAGCCGCAGTCTACTATCGCGTTCCACAACTGGAAAGATCCTTGCATTCGACCAAAGCACGAAGATTTTTGAGAAAGAAGAAAGCTGAACACTTAAACCAATTATGGAACACCATTCCATGTTCCTCCAAATAATTGTCTTCCTGTGTATCGACGTCCTGTGGGAAATTCGCACGGTAAGTGATAAAAACCTTTGGATTATCAAGAAGAGTACTCAGAGCATTTGGATTTTTTTTGGTGAAAACCACAGAAAACGTGTTCCACACTTTGGAAGACATAACTGATTTATCTTAAGTTATTGAGCTCAAACTGTACACACCAAATATACTTGTCACTTCTTTCCAATCTGGAAGTCAAAATCTAACGCTATTCTAACACCTGTAGTGGATTATTCTTTTCATTGTTCAGGGCAAAGATGAAATTTCTCTTCGCATCCGCCAAGTGAAAAGCTTATTTTTCTCGTAGTATTCAAGGCGATTTCTACACGGATGGAATAAGTTTCAGTACAAAATGTTTGATCCTTGGTATCTTTCATGAACAAACAAAAAAAGAACGTAGACACCGTTTCAAATTCCAACGCTTGATAGTGATCCATATATAGCACCAAATGCAGTGGTTTCCTCAAGTTCTGCATCGTACCTGTGTCATGTTCTGCTTTGTGGTGTCTGATGAGGGTGAAAAATTCAACTGACTGGTGCTAACGAAAAAAATGTTGAACCTGTGGGAGGGACTTCATGGAACTAAGAGTTTACACGATTTACATGGATTAAGGCCTAGACTTGTCAAGGTGTGGTTACAACCCATAAGTCAGTGAACCCAACTCAAGTATCCTCAGGCTTAAGCCTGTTTGTTAACAGGCACCTTAGTAAAGGTCAAATTGTGACTTAAGGGTAGGTATGTAAGATCGAAGACGTGATGAACAGTCTTATTGAATGAGATGTCTGCTGTCCTATCGCTTGAACCCTTAAATTCATGATCCTCCGAAACATTCAGAAATAAATGAATTCGAGTTTTGTTCCTATTATTTTTCAAATGATAACAGTCCGTTTAGATATTTTCCAATGCATTAGTTTAACGAGTGTCTGTACCAACACTGGCTCAACAACATGCAAACTATTTAGTCGGAAATCGTTTGCGTTAGAAAAACTGATTGTCAATAGGTGATCAACTAGAAATTTATAATTAAGTAAATAATGCATCCTTTGATCAGGCGTGAGCTGCACCTTATCACACAATGTACACTGAGCTCTGACGTGCGTCCACATTAGGATTGCGCCTCTGATTAACGATATTGTGCCAGCCACCACACCATTGGAAGGATAATGTACTGACCGAGGACGTGAATAATTTCACCCTGTTTTCTCTAGACCTCAACGTTCACAATATCCCTTCAACTGTAAACAAGGAAATGGTGTTCTACGAATGAAATACCCTTAATATGACATTCCAATAATACCGTCATCTGCAGCCGAAGCTGAGTTCATCATCGAAAATCCTGTTAACGCAGAAACGAATCGAGTATAATTGGTTTCACTATCGACCCCACCCTCGGTCGACGGATGTTCCGATCAGCACCATAAAATATCAATTTTTCACATTCACGTGGTTGTGTTTATCCTAAATACCGGTAGTGCCCTAGACTAGTTCAGTTATCATGTCTTGACCATTCCTCCTTGTGTAACGAGTGTACTAGGTCAAACAACAAGCCGATTGACAAATAAAATAAGAGAACACTACTCCCGGTTCTTAAGGAATAGAAAACACACTGTGATGAAGCTTTCACATTTCGGTCGCTTTATCCGTTTCAATATAGCACCATGTGCTGTATAACTCCTATTGTTTTCGGTGTTTTTCTGAGTCATTCGCATGAACCTTTGCCAAGGTTACCAAGTCAACTATTGAGTGAATAGAATAGCTTCCAATTTAGTAAAATGCTGTATCGCCTGGCAATCGCGTCTGTAATATCTTATCGTGAGTACTGGTGTATCAATGGACTTTTCTGGTTCATGGCGTTCTATTTACTTTGATTTGTAGGTTTAGCAATAACCCTAGCCCATGGAGGACCTCCCTCCAAGTGTTTTCTCGAAACTCAATACCGTGATCGCCTAGAAACCCGTGTCGCCTTTTCCCAGGTCATCGTCTCCTACCCTTGTAACGCCTCCAGCTGCAAGAACACGACTCGAGGGACATCCTGTCGTGAATCTTTGTATACATCACCGCAATGATAGAGCCCGGAGTACGTTTGCTTAAAACTACACCCGTGAATTTACGTGTTCTATTACATGAACCGAATGTAAAGCCAACTCTTGCTTTGTGATAGCGAAACCAAATGAAGCCAAACTTACGTTTAGAAAGCTTCTGAAGAATCAGAGGATAGTAGATCTTCGGAGACCAATCGCTTCCCGTTTCCGTCCCCATTCTTCTCAGTTTCAACCTGTCTATC